>CM032896.1:162500-200000 GCA_019176425.1 Megalops atlanticus
CCGCACTGCCGCACACCGCACTGCACTGCTGCTGCACACCGCACTGCCGCCGTACACCGCGCTGCTGCCGCACACCGCACTGCTGCCGCACACTGCACTGCCGCACACCGCACTGCCGCACACCGCACTGCTGCCGCACACCGCACTGCTGCCGCACACCGCACTGCTGCCGCACAGTGAGCTCAGCCTGCACCGCACCTCTGAGCCCAGCGCAGAAGCATGCTGCTGCCTGCATTCCAGGACAAATCAAACCCCTCAGAGGGGAAAGCAGAACATGAGAAGCTCTGGAGAGGTTTCCATGCCTTTATGAAAGGAATTCGTGATTCCTGTTCTTCTCCCGGGTTCCGTTGTCTTTGCCAGTGTTAAAGACAGGCGGGTTTCGTCTCCCGCTCTGATTCCAGCCCCTGAACCTCAGCAGCAGCCATCAGCAGCAGCCTAACGACCAGCACAGATGAGTGACCAGGAACAACACAGCAATCAGGCAGGTGAACGATAAAGGCGCCATGCAGGGAAAGTTGCAGGAATGTTCCACAAACGTTACAGAGGGCAGGGAGCTGTACGCTGAGTGTGTGAAAGGGGATCCAGTGCTGACATCCAGCTGTGAGTCACAAAGCTCCTCTAACTGCACACTCTCACTGAACACTGTCACTGAACACTGTCACTGCACACTCCCACTCAACACTCTCACTGAACACTGTCACTGCACACTCCCACTGAACTCTCCCACTCAACACTCCCACTCAACACTCTCACTGAACACTCCCACTGAACACCCTCACTGCACACTCCCACTGAACACCCTCACTGCACACTCCCACTCAACACTCTCACTGCACACTCCCACTCAACACTCTCACTGAACACTCTCACTGAACACTCCCACTTAACACTCTCACTGCACACTCCCACTCAACACTCTCACTGAACACTCTCACTGAACACTCCCACTTAACACTCTCACTGCACACTCCCACTCAACACTCCCACTGAATGCTCCAACTCCCACTGAACACTCCCACTGCCACTGAACACTGAACACTCCCACAACTGAGCTTTGACCTTCGCCAGACTCTGCATTCTGTAAAGCCAGAAGCCGGTCTGAAAGCCTTCAATGCGCTCAGTCTCTCACTAAACACCCTAACCCCCCCCAAAGTCAGACAGGTAAGCTGTTCCACTCAACCCAAACTGATCCATAACACAGCAGAAAATGCAGCTTCCGTATAAAGCTAACCATTTGTTATGTTTAAGCTGCAACTTAAAAAATTACTTCCTACCCAAACAATCACTATGCAAAACATCTACAAAAGCCTGAATCCAAGGTGAGACCACATCAGCCTGGCCTGTGCAAACTGCTGGCAGAACAGAGAGGATTCAGTGGGCTGGGAAACTGGGTAAATTCCAGCAGATTTCCCGAGCATAATCTAATAAGCAATCAGCCAATATCTAAAGCAGGTCATCTGACGTCAGCCAGAATTAGGGGCTGAGGACATGAGAGAGAGGGGAGCTGAGGTGTGCGGCCAGGCTGGAGGCGACGCTTCAGGGACAGAGCTCTGCCTGTTTGCAGACCCATCCCCACTGCTGCCTTAATCTAATGAAGGGAGTAACACTGAAATTCAATTGGGTCTGTCTCTCCCGGATAACGCCCTTCTAATCCTGCAAAATCCTGAGGAAAATGAACTAGGTCTTCTACTCATCCCGCCACAGGGGAGAGGGTGCGAAAAGACCAAATTAAACTAAATCCACTTTCAAACCGGGTGAATAATTCATGAGTCAAAAGAGATGATCATAGGGATGCTTTCAATTATTCAAAATCAAAACTGAATTTTAAAAATTCATGGTCTCCTTCTCGTCATTGGACTGATCTGATTTCTGTCTGAGCTGTGGGAAGGGAGGCACCTTTCTGCACTCCTGGAACTGCCTCTCCAGAAACCCACCTAAAGTATTTAACGCCAACTGACTTGAAAATGCAAAACATCCTAAATCTGACGGGGTCAGCGGTTAACAGTCACATGATCATACTGGAGTCATGGCCGGTAACGAGGAGATTATTTCGGTTCTGTGTTTTCCTGCAAGATTCACTTAAAACGTGGCCTGCAGCAACCCAGCTGCAGAACATGGCACCATCAGCTCTACTGGGAAACTGGAAAGACCAGAGGGAAGAAGGATGGCCCATAAAACCGCTCTCCCCAGTGACACACGCTTCAGGTGCCAGCTTGTAAAATGAAATGATTTTCCCTCCTTTTTGCCATCACAGGAGAGCCACAGCTGGGCTGTAGCAGGTAGAGCAGGTAGGGCAGTTCCTACACATTTCATCCTCAACAGTCACACACTGACAGAGACTTTAACTGGAGTCGGTCCTGTCAGGAGAGTGGAGCCACTCTTTGGTGCGTGTAAATGGGAGCCACAAGCAGACAGAAGGAGCCTCTGGATCATACTGCCGGCCCCTCTCTGCTGCTTCCCTCAGCCTGTAAAACATCAGCCTCCACCACTCCATCACTCCACCACTCCATCACTCCACGAATCCACCACTCCACTCCACCACTCCATCACTCCACCACTCCACCACTCCATCACTCCACCACTCCATCACTCCATCACTGCACCACTCCATCACTCCACGAATCCACCACTCCATCACTCCACCACTCCATCACTCCATCACTGCACCACTCCACCACTCCATCACTCCACGAATCCACCACTCCATCACTCCACCACTCCACCACTCCATCACTCCACCACTCCATCACTCCATCACTCCACCACTCCACCACTCCATCCCTGTATCACTGCGCTGAGACCGCCCCAGCATCCGTCAGCTTCAGCTTCAGCTTCAGCTGGACTGGGTGAGCAGCCCTGTGAACAACTCAGGGCTGCTTTCTGTTGATGAGAGTGTCATTCAGCTAGGAATCAGGTCACTAAAATTATACACAGATTATAAATCACTACTGACAGCATGTGAAACCAATGTACAATACCAAGATCAGTAAGGTAATAGTACCTCTTCCCTTGACCACATTCTTTTAGAATATCAAAGCTTTTTAAAGGATGAATCACACATGATTTTTTAAAGCCTATGATTAAAAAAAAAAAATTGCAAATGAAGTCCTAAAAGTCACACTTTCCCCTATAGACACACAAGGCCTCAGAGGGTCGAAAGATGCTTGTCATCTGGTCTGACTCCATGAGCCACCTTCCAGCGCCCCTCCCCACAGGAGACACGAGCAGAGAGCCACCAGGCTGATGGATGAGGATTCAGCTCCCTTTAGAGCCTCTCTCCAGATCTTCATGCACTTTTTTCATTCTGCTTTAAAGGATGGGGCGAGTGTTTTCTTCTATTCCTTACATAATATCTTCTGATTTCTGAGAGCTCCATGCCTGTAATGTTGTGTAAATGATGATGAAATAAAAGGAAGAGAAAGGGGTTTGTACTCTCAAACATGTTCCCTCTTGTGAGAGCTTGTGAAATGAGCCCTGAAGGACACAGGGATTCATAAAACTACAGTTCTGGTTCAGCTCCAGAGGAGGAAAACACCTGAGAGTGTGAAAGGCTTTATCAACAATAAAGCTGAAGCCAGAAGAAAATCCTCATTAAATGGACCTACACAGGACAGAGACACTGACATTCAGACACCCTCTGAGAACCAGCACTTCTGGAAAGTGAGCAACAAGTGGCCAATGAAGCTGCGACACCATGCAAATGGTCAAAACGAGAAAAGCAGCTGTTCCAGCGCAACCGGAAAATGGCCTCAGGTGGCCTGTGTGAGCACCATCCTGCCGTCACTCCTGACATGCGCTGTCCGTCTGTTTGCTCTGAGCACAGCGCACCCTTCATAAGTGTGGCCTCTGCGTTTGGGCTCAGGTCTCCAGAGGGACATTTACAGGCTGCAGGTGTGGGGTGACAAATCACTCTGAAATGCACTCCCCCTTCAGGATGCTTTTCTCTGTATGAACACCGCTGATCTGTCTCCTGTCTGAATTTTCTCCTCCTTTTTATCACGGCTGTCATGGCTTATGTTCCTGTCTCAGAGATACCACACCTGTGCTGCACACCTGCCAGCATCGCTGAACTCCTGACCGGCGCTTTTAAGCAGCATCTAAACCATTTTACCATCTGAAAATGGTAAAATGTAAATGCTGTCAGATTGTGGAACCTCCTGTGGATCAAAAACTTTCAGCTACTTTTTATCACCGACATCTTTGGAAGAACATCCCAATTAACAGGGCATGGAAATGACATCTTGGTATTAGAAGCAAAAATATTATTCACAGCAAGGAGTCAGTGATTCGTGTTCTACATCTAAGAAAACACTAAAGTTTGGCATGAGCACAACAGCTCAAAAATCTCAGAGGAAATGTGGGAGGAAATGACATCATTCCACTCCTAATCTCCAGCCTTGGGCCAGCTCCATGGCCTCAAAGTCTCTTGTTTGGTTAAAGAGGACAAAAACAGCCACACTAACAGGGGAGAAAAGGACCTGAATGAGGGATACATACTCCTGAAAACACAAAGAAAAAAATAGAGAAAGGGAGAAGGAGCAAAAGAGAGACAGAGAGAAAGGGAGAGAGATGTGACGGCGCTGTAACTCTCCCGCTGCAGCACTGAGGTCACATGCTGGCGGAGCGCTGACGTGTCCCTTCTGCCGCGTCCCTCCCGCCGCGTCTCTCCTGCCTGTCCTCTCAGAGCTCCGGGCACTTCCCCATTCACACAGGTTTCTGCCTCAGCCTGTAACACACACCTCGGGCAGACAGCCGCACACAGCTTTCACACCCCCAGGCCCTACCACACACCACTCCCTGAGTGGTGAAACCGCACAGAGAGAGCAGCAGGGATTTCAAACTCCTACTGAAAGTGAAGCTGAACTTGCTCCATTCTCAGGCTACCCCCTGCTTCTGTGGGAGGGGGTGTTCAGTTACTCAACCAAGCAGCAAAAAATAAATTCAAGAAAAAGAAGCAGATCAAACCTAAAAAGTAGCTTAAATCAAAAAAGTAGCTTAAAACAAGCCTCGCACCGGACAACAACAGCACTGACCTCTGTTCAACACCTCCAGTCTCCCAAGTCTTATATTACAATCCTCACATTCACAAACACTGGTCAGACCAAATTAGCAATGCTGTTCAGATTAGCTCAGTTTAGCAATTTAATGAATCACCCAGGAACCCAAGTTTGGCCTTTAATTATTTCAGTATCATAACTGCTGCAAATGTGCATCACTGTACATTTACATAATTTTCATAATAATGTCCTTTGCCATGTTTAAAAGGTATGGCAATGCAGAGTTGCTTGGGGTTGTGGCTTGAACCCCCTCTATAGTATCACACCACTGCCACAGTGCCACCAGGTACCACAAAAATCAATCTTCAGGAAAACATCTGACATGCACATGTGTGCATGCTTATATGTGCATACATGTGGCACACGAACACATGCAAACTCCACGCTCTGAAACAGAGGAACAGAGTGAGAGACAGGCTGCTGCCCCTGCTGCTCTCCCTGCTGCCCCTGCTGCTCTCCCTGCTGCTCTCCCTGCCCTCCCCTGCTGCTCTCCCTGCTGCTCTCCCCACTGCTCTCCCTGCTGCTCTCCCTGCTGCTCTCCCTGCCCTCCCCTGCTGCTCTCCCTGCTGCCCCTGCTGCTCTCCCTGCCCTCCCCCGCTGCTCTCCCTGCTGCTCTCCCTGCCCTCCCCTGCTGCTCTCCCTGCTGCTCTGCTGCTCTCCCTGCTGCTCTCCCCGCCTTCCCCCCTGCCCTCCCTCGGCCTCTCCCCTCTGCAGCAGCTCCACAGCCACACCGCAGGGACAGCAGTTTCACTTCACTTTTGCAAACAGGGTCTGCTGGTACACTGTTTATGATTTTCAGTTCAAACTCAGAGCAGTTTCCAGCCAGAGCAGCCAGTGCCCCTGTCCTCCGCATGACAGCACCGGGGGGCAGGGTTACAGTAATTAAAAGCACACCTGCTAACGGGCTAATCCAGTGCCAGGACTACACTACCCAGCTACCCCCCTGAGCCCCTTCTGCACCTCACAACCACAGTACTGTAACGCTGTTCATCACTGAGCCTCATCAAGTACAGTACAGCAACACAGTGCAAACAACACAGTGAGAGTAACGCAGTGCAAACAACACAGTGAGAGTAACACAGTGGGAATTACACAGTGATAATTTCACAGTACAGCAGGGCAGTGGGAATTACACAATACAACAGGGCAGTACAAACGAACCTGCCCTTTGCAAATTGCTGATGCTAAACTCTGCTGCTGTCACCTGCAGCGCAGCTCCTGCTGAGGGAGGGTTCTGCAGGAGTGGGCGGCGCAGCGACACCGTTCGCCTCCATCACCACAAACGAATCATTTCCCACACGCCTGCCGCGGAGCGCGGGGTTCAAGCTGTGCTCCAGCAGCCTCCTGCAGCGGCGGGACAGACACCACACTCCAAAACACGCTTCCGTCTCCCTTTGGAGAACATTCATTTCTAGAGTTGAGGAATTTGCCTATGAAAAATATGCCTTGCTTTTAGTTAAAAGGCAGGGCAGATCCGCCTGAGCAAGTTGGTATTTTATTGGTACGGAGGTCAAATTCACTGAGTTACATCAGCAGATGCTCAGAGTGCTGGGGATAACCATTCAGCATAACTTACAGTATCTATTCGACACAATAAATTATATATATTGTTGATTGATGGTAACTGGAGTTATTAAAATGCAGCAAAACCTACAAATAAATAAACAAACCCTGGACTTTGCCATGACGGCAGCACGTTTCTCCTACCAGGTGGACAATTTTATGAAGGTACCAGGAGCACAAATCAGCCTGACAAACCACCCCCTCCTCAAACACACCAACAGACATACTGTTCTGTTACTTCAGGCTGGTTAAAAACAAATGAAAAAGGCATAGTTTGACTTACAGGTAAACCTGACTGAAGTAGAAAAATATACCCAAAAATCAAAACTATTTCATGACATGATATACCTTTTCTCCCACAAGCCCTATTAAAATCTACACATCTGCAGCAGAAAGTGAGTTTGAAGTTCCTAACCGCAGCAAGGCGACCCAGCAGCCGGCATGCTGGTGAAACTGGCAGACTGCACAGCTTCTCACGTCTTCATTCTGTTACAAAATCCAACTCAGGAAAAGTGTCTGATTGGACAGACTGAGCATACATGAATCAGCCCTAAAACAGACATGCATGTGGTGTGTGCAGGTGTGTCCAACCAAAGATTTCTCCTGGAGTTAACTATCAAACTTTTTAGAATCTTGACTTATCTTACAAGCTCTTTTTGCTACATAAACAACAGGTAACACTTCAAGAGACAGCAGCAGGTGCAACATAAAGAGACTCTGCTAACTGAGCTGATTCAGGTACATCAGAGCCAGCACAAAAGAGAAGAACTTCTGAAAGTGTGACCAGATGGCAGCAGAGGTTGCGGCTCCAGGCAGACCTCAGACACGCCCGTGATGTAAACGTTTAGAATTTCTCACCATGGTTCCTCCCAGGGATCCTGGATGTGGGATGAAGCACAGCCAGCCTTCCCCAAACATCTGCAGAAGTGGGCATCAGGGTGTGCGAAGACGCGCTGTGCCAAAAGTGCGGCTTTTATATACAAGAGAACCCCCGCAGAGGGGCCTGCACCCCCGCAGAGGGGCCTGCCACTCACCCACCCGCCCCCGCTGCCGCATCAACACCAAGCGGCTGCTCCACTTAGGCCACATGACCCACTTTCAGCTCCCCTTCCCCCAAGTGGCACCAAAAGATCAGTAAATTGCCTTTAAAAGCATAATATGCCAAAACTTCTAATAAACACATTAATGAATATTCTGATTAGCTCCTGGGAGGGGGTATTATTAGACATGCTGGTCTTCACCAGTGATCCAGGACAGAGTTCAGTTTTCACACTCAGAACTTTCTGCAGAAAGTGGGGCAAGCCAGCGCTGGAGTGATGGAGGAAACAGCCATGGACCAGTCCAAAAGCCCACTGGGGTTTCCCTGGCGACCAAAGCTGCACATCAAAAGCGATGCTGTGAGCCAGGAAACGAGGCAGAGAAGCTTTCAGCATTAATTACTTATAGCTTGCACCCGCCCCCACTGTACTGACACTGGCCAATAAAAATACACTGACTGCTAATACAACAACAATTATTATTATTATTACTATTATTATTACCCTACCCTAATAATAATAATAATAATAATATCTCAACCAGATTCAGGCACTGACACTCACCAATCTCTGCCAGATTCAGGCACATTTATCAAAACAGGCTGTAAACTGTGTCTGTAGGGGGCCGTGTGTCACCCCTTAACACTCACACACTTCCCTCCTGAACAAACAGAGCTACAGAAAACATATAAACAGCACAGAATAGGCATAGAGAAAAGCTGTGCTTCTTCAGTAAGCTCATTTTCCCAACAATCACAGCAGAAGCCTACAATTACATCCCAAACAGCAACATGGAAAATCAGCTGGGAGTTCCTTCCTGGTCCATCTATGGGCTTCCAGTGAGAGGGCAACCCCACTGCCCCATCATGCATCTGAATTATTCATGTGCAACTTTCACACCAATTATAAGAAGAAAATGAAATTAACAAAATTATGAAGCTGTTCATATGGCATACCAGGAAATAAGAGGCCAGTTTGTGAAACTGTTCATAGGTAATGCAGCCGAGTGCAGCCTGCTTTCAGGTGCAACGCCATGACCGGGACACACCCCCCCGCGCTGTGGGCTGGAGCACAATGCTATTGGCTGCAGCCGCATGGCCCCGCCCAGCGGAGCAGAGGGAGAGGCGGCTCTTTGTTATGAGGGTCACATAGTTGTGACACTGCAAAAGGTCAACAGCCAATCAGAACACAAGGAGGAGGTGCTGAAGCTTCACACCATCACCTCTCATGTTGAACAGCACTGTGATCTGAAAACGGATTCCACACTGCAATGGAATTCCAGATGTGTTTTTAAGTAGAGACAGAAACAGCTGCACATCAGATTTCAACACCCATTTCAAAACTGCGAGAGGCCACACCACATTCATAAGAGATACATGTCAATATTAAAATGTATCACTTTTTAGGGCATGCACATACCCCTCTGTGCCACAGGTGATTGGTATTCTGTAGACCCTAAATCCTTCAAATTGCATTCCAAAATTGCAACAAATAAACAATATAAACTGCAGATTAAAATGAACAGATTTCAACCACTAGCAATGGAACACAACTATTTTTCCAGATATTTTTGTGGAGTTTTGAACATGTAAAATGTTTTATGTTAGTTCTAGAGACAACTGGACGTCATAGCTCTGGTGTGTAACGGGGAAAAGGCATGAGATCCTAACTCCTTTCCATCCCCTCTGAGGTTCACTTCCGCCACAACATGCAGGTCAAAACCAAAGCAAAGCAAATTCAACACTAAGCATTCTCCGTTACTGTAAGAATTGTGTGGCACGGTATGCGCTGTGAGGTTATGCGTTATGTGTTGGCGGAAAAGAATTTATCTTATTTTCCGTAGCCGCTTACTTGCCGACAAGGACTACAGACAAAACACGATTACAATTTGGTCAAGCATTACTAGATAATTAAAGTAAGTTGTACTGTAAAAAAGTACTGTACTGTTGCGCATGCGGCGTATATGCGGCGTGTTTATAGACGGAAACGGCTGTCCGCGGTTCGGAAGCTCGCTTGCTGACAGAGTAAAGACAAATGTGCTTTTAAATCGCGATGATACAACTTGTGTAGGATCCAGATGTTTGGATGGTGTAAAGAGGGTCTCATTTTCCTCTGGGAGACAAAGTCCTGCAACAGCCAGGGCCACCCATGCTGTCTGTGAAGTGCATCATTCAGCCACACACACACACTATTATACTATATTTATACAGTGTGTGTGTGTGTGTGTTATAATAACGACGTGCAGTTTTTATCCTATGAGGACAATTGGCGTTGCGTGACTAGATTCGCTCGTACCGTTATTTATCACTTAATGCACAGGGCAACCAGGTATGTGTGAGAAGCGGAAAATAGATATATTTAAATAGATATATAAAGATATATTTCTGAAAATACTTTTTGCAACTGTACTCTGCTGTAGCCTAAAACATTACTGGAGGAACTATGGAACTACAAGAAAACCAAATTATGATCTACAAGATGTATGGTATCGTAAACTTACCAGCCAATCAATTAAATCCAAATTCGCATCATGGCGCGCCAGGCAGACATCAGTCGGTGATTAAGAGCAAACCTGCGCATCGATCCCAGCCTCTCCGCCCTGTCTGTAACAGCCATCATTCACCAAGCGCCTTCCTGCGGCTCCGCGCGCCTTCCTGCGGCTCCGCTCCTGCGCTCCGCGCGCCTTCCTGTGCCAGTCTGCAGGGTGACGGAGAGCTGTTCGCCCTCAGCGTAAAATGGCACATAAATTCCAATATATTTACTCGCTCCTGTGTAACTTGATGGATAACCGGCATGGGAACGCATCGACAACACGGATTATACATATACATATATATATATATATATATATATATATATATATATATATATATATATATATATATATATATATATATATATATATATATGGTGTGAGCTTAAACCTTTGCCTGAGAAAGTAAGTCAGGCCAATCAGCGGTTAGAAAGTTCTCTTTTAAATGACCAAATCCAACATTTATAAAATCTTTAAGCAGCGTTGCTCCGTGAAGAATGTGTCGTTTATTGTTAAACCTTCGTGGAAATACGAATTAAATGCAGGAAAAGCTTCATTTGGTCCCACCAGCCCTGCACAAAGGAGTGCCATCACAGAACACCCTGACCCTTCTGTACGAGTCATAGAGGACCTTTAGTGCAATACTCTGCCCCTTTCATTACATGTACTTCAATCTCTGGCCTCTCCGCCTTCGGCCCTTAAATTGCAGCCAGTTTCTAATATTACCAAGAGTTGGTTTTAAAAATAACCAGTTCTGGGGACACTGTGAGTGGGGGCACTGCGTACACTGCAGGCACTGCGGGCACGGCATACACTGCGGGCACGGCATACACTGCGGGCACTGCATACACTGCAGGCACTGCGGGCACTGCATACACTGCGGGCACTGCGTACACTGCATACACTGCAGGCACTGCATACACTGCGGGGCACTGCTATGTGATGGGAGCCCAGCTCCTCTCCCAGACGGGTGATCAGCAGGGCCTGCATGCATGAGCTCAGGTGTGCCGGTGGGCCTGTGTTCATTCCACACACACCCATCCCCCCCTCCGCTCCACACGGCACACACTCTGCCAAACCAAACACACATCCTGCACAGGAAAACAGCACAGTCTCTAACCCTCATACAGCGACAGCAGGGATACACTTCAATTCAAATACATCAAGGGAAGCATACAGTAACAAAATCATAGTGGATGGATTAAAAGTGTCTCCTTCCGCACCTTGGCTCACACACTACAGATCCAACAATGGAGCAGCCCAACAGCAGCAGCAGCAGAGAGATCACACAGTCCTGCACACTGCTACACACTCCTGCACACTGGAACACGCTCCTGCACACTGCTACACACTGGAACACGCTCCTGCACACTGGAACACGCTCTTGCACACTGCTACACGCTCCTGCATACTGCTACACACTCCTGCACACTGGAACACGCTCCTGCATACTGCTACACGCTCCTGCATACTGCTACACGCTCCTGCATACTGCTACACTCTGCTAGCAGCTTGACAAACAGTCATGGTTATAGGACACTTTATCCTCATATTAAGAGGAATACATCATTCTTGCATGTCCTGCCGTCTGTCAACTAATAGTTCTACATCATCAAGAACAATTTTTAGCTATTCAGAAAGGACTGTATAGTTGAGGAAACAGAATTCATAATTCCCCTTTCCTAACGCTCTACAACTTTGGTATTCCTAGATAATAAAGATCTTGATGAATACTTAGATATTCCAATGCTCTATGATCAAAATGTTTGTAATATGAAAATTTCCATTTAACTATCACCATTATAATAAAATGACTAGCTCTGTGTAAAGTACTAATGAGTAAAGATTTAGTAAAGAATGCCAGTAATGAAGGATTAGTGTGTGCTTGTAAATGGTACAGGACTGATCCAGTGTGCTGGGACACCAGCTTCCACAGTCAGCCCCAGAACTCCCCCAGTTACTTCACGTTTAAATATGTGAACTGAGAGTGTAAAAACCATAGAGCATTTCTTCAAAGGAGCTGTGATTCACCCTGCACTCTGGCATTCTGCTCACAGAGCGCTTTCCATTGAGCAGATTTTTCAGAAATGTTCATAAAAAATTGAAATAATGAATATAATGAATTTTCCTATGTCATAGCTATTAAATATTATGTAATGTACAACTGATAACAAGGAAACAAGGATTTTATTGCCAGGAAAATTTAAATCTAGCAGTCTTTAGCATTCAGCATAATCGGGGATCTGACCTTAAAATTCTTTGCTGTTGGGAGCACTGACCAACAGAACAGTTTTATTCCAAGAGAACAATTTTCTTTATTGAACAAACATTACAGGCCAGATCGTTTTGTATCTAAAAGGGAGTTTCACTTCCCCAAAAGTATGGTGAATATTTCTGGATTACACGGACTACCTCTTTACAGGAAACTGACTTGTTCAAAATAACACACTCCATGGACACCTTAGAGCAACTGAAACAATAACTCCAAATACAACAATCTAAAAGGAAAGCATTTTAAAATCCAGTCCAGGTCTGGCTTTCTTTCATCTCAGCCGAGGTAAACACAGTGGGGACACGCGCATATATGGTACAGACACAGTCTGCAAAAATGAGACCTAGAGTTTCTGTTTGGACTCTTCCTGATAGTTTTGAAGTATATTTTTTGAATATCTGCAGGAATCTACCTTCAAATAACATCAAATCAATAAAGTTAGCCTTTTGTCTTTCAGCTAGACTTTTCACAATCAATTCACTGTGTTAATTGAAAACACTTCACAATTAAACCAACTGTCAAACCAGATATTGATATATTAATGTAATACATAACTTATGGCCCTTATATATAGTGATGCATTCTTTAAAATCCATAAACAGTCTTTTCATGAATAAAACAATAAATTTATCCACTATTATATAAATGTGCTTCTTCCTGGTTAAAATACACAACACTGCCCTAAGAGCTCAAATTATGTGCATTTTGGCCCTTCATTTTTCTTCAAAAGTGAACTCACGTTAATAAAGCACAATGATAATCATGAATATAATAATGCAAAATTCTACAAAAGTTATTCACAATCCAGTTTTTCTTTTACCAATAAGTGCTAGGCACTATGAGAAATACTAGTATATACAGAAAATCCCTTTATTTGCCCATAAATATTGACACACTGGGGAGACTGCAATGCAAAACCCAGCTGATATCAGAGGCTCCTCTTAAACGCAAACATTTCCATTTCATTGAAAAAGTTTAGTTAGAACAAGATCAAAGACTGTAATACCTGCAATCTCGGATTTTGTTCATGCCATGCAGGTCTTTGAGAATGCTGCAACTGGGAAGAATAAAGGGCGATGATTATGATTAGAGGCCGACGTGTGTCCAGCTTTCTCCAGATCCGCTGCTTTTACTTAAGCAACACGTGAAGTCTAGCTATTTTCCTCGCGGCGATTCTGCGCATGCAGAAAGGGGGAAATGCCCTGTGTGGTTTCGCCGCATTTCCGTCGGGAGGCCAGGTAGCTGTGACCCAGGTAAGGTCTCTGACCTCGCACTGCCGCAAACACCCACCTGTCACTTCATGCACACACCTCTGCGCGTGGCACTGGAGAGGCCTTGAAACAGACTTTACAAACACATGTGTACATGCTGCATTGGCATCAGGTTTTAGTCGCTGAAACACTACTGACATTTGTATTCGTTCAATCTAAAATAAACAGATGGGGCGGAAATAACGAGCGTAAGTTACTTAATTCTTCGAACTCATTTCCACGTATATCTTACTTTGAATAAGTTTCTCAGTAACTACTAAATAATACTGAAAATATGAATTTCGAAGAAATACTAACTTTTAACTTGGAGGCATACACGCGAGATATTTACAGTAAATGAACTTGTGCGGGACCTTTGCCTTCTCATTCCTGGCACAGATCTTGCAAAGAAATCAGCAGTGAAACATTATTACGTTTTTTCTGTCATTTTAAATCTAGTTAAAATGTTTCCTTTTACATAGACAGTAAAGTATACTGAATGCAGAAAGTCTAATACATTTCTTATTGGATTCAAATCGTCATATGAAGATGCCATGACTTGGTTATGTTTAACAGGAGGAAAGGAAAAGCAGGAGAAGTTTGAGAGAAACAGCTGAGCGACTCTTCTGTGGACTGCATCCACGCCACGCACATCCCGCCCTTTCTGCTGAACCCACATCAGCGTTTTAAACACGATGCGCTTTGGCCACGCACACACGCGCGCGCATTTACGCCGTTAAAAAGAGAAAATAAAGTGAACATTTTACCTGAGTTAGACACAGGGGAGAATACATCATGTTGCTACGATGACTTGAAGAGTTATAAAACTAAAAAGTTTCTAATTCATTTTTCCCATTTCATTGTCACCATCACCCTCATTGGCACATCTCACTTGCAGTATCGGTCCGTGGAAATCTGAACAATACGAAAAAAAATTATAGCATATAGACCAAAATAGCTACGTTCAGAAAATCAAGCAAAAAAGTCGGAGTGGTGGATGGTCGAAAATTCTGCTCCATTTAGGAAATGAGAGAAAGAAAGAATCAAAGAATGAGAAAATGAAAAAGAGGGAGGAATTAAATGACGTTATGAAAATAGCCCATCCCAGAAAAAAGGACTTAAAGATGCAGTATACCCGATTTCCCCATCCACTACGGCTACTTTAGCCAACGGAATACATGTGAAGTATGCTAATACATCTCCACATTTGTCGATCAGGTCCAATTTTCGACAAGGTAGATTAGTATTTTAAAAGTACAATGTTTTTTCTTTCCATAAAACCGCACAGCGACTCCGTTTCTTCTCCATTTCCTTTGTAAGAGGGGCAGCTGCTATATGCGCACTTATGTTTAGTGTCACACAAAATTCGCTGTTTAGGTCAATGCAATCGTTTTAAATCAATACTTCAGTCTGTTAAATTGAATTTATGACGCGTGGACCACAGAGGACATGCGTCAGTGAGGGAAGTTTAGAACGCGCAACACGTGCGCCTGCAAGCGCTGAAGGTCGATGAAGTTTTACCACGGAGAAGAAAGACACAGATGAAGAAAACAACATAGTGGGAATTAGTAACTTTAACAAACTGCGTCCACTATGCACCTGTCTCAAAAAGTTTTCAGTCTTAACGAAACTTTAAAATAAGGCGACAGTGTGGCGTAACGGCTAGGGAACTTGTTACCATACGGTTGCAGGTTCAAGCTCACCTCACTTGTCTCCCAAAAAGCTTTGAGCTATTTAACTCGCCCCGCAAATGGTGTCTGCTCTGCAAAATATACCGCCTAATAGGCTATTCCATTGTCTAAGGGTTGAAAGTCTGTGTCCCAACTAAGCAGGTATTTGTGTGCGTAAACGTGCAGCAAGAATATACTGTGCGCAAATATATACTGCCACATTTACAAGAAACATAGAGCCTTGAAAACATGTGAATGTATCCAGTGTTTTTTTCTCACACACATGGGCTATTCAGTCAGAGCAAAACTGAAAACACACCTTGGATTTGAACATTACAAGTACGGTTATGAGTGGTATGTTATTATTAAGAAGGTCATATAAAGAAAATGCAAAAAACTGCAGTGGATCCTGTCTCCCCAAATAAACTTAATTAACGCTTAATTACCACACCCAAAAGGTAGACTCTGCTAACTCGCACTCTATTTTACTCGTAGATTAAACGTAATGCAGGAGTGTAAGTGTGAATAACTGTACAAAGCTTACTTTTACAAAGTTAAATAAATTCATAAATAAATGGAAAACACCGCAATAATCTATAGTGAAAGGGTGGGCCCAGCTAGAGTTTATTCGTTTGTGTAGAGTTTAGGCTTCTAAACCACCACGCCAGTCAAAGGTGACAAGCGTTACTCTCACATGGGCTTTCGTGTCATAGCTTGGCCTGCAATATGTGTCATTTCTCACAGGATGATAGTTAGGAGTTATAAGGGGATATATAAGATATTAGGTTATAAGGGGAATCGGTCATGAGGGAAGTACATGAGTTACCTCGTATGAGATCAGACACATACACAATATATGTCATTCTGACGGATAAGCAGACCACAACAGCGGGAAGCAGGTAACGGGCTTGCAGTCTCTGAATATGAGTTTAAATTCTCACTAATATTACAGAACATTATTAGTCTTAATCGGAAAAGGTATTTAAAATTCACGAGCTATACCTGCTCCAATTACTTTCGCCTTTATAAAGACCCAAAATCAATGTTTAGACTTATCAATATAATTATTATGAAAATTATGTTTATAAATCTCTGACTCAGCACTGTTTATAATTTAGAGGAATTACTGGAAGCTAAAGACGGAATCGACAAATAAAGGGGAAAAATAAAAATTCTTCTGTAAAATACATTCTGCCGAAGGAGCTGGCAGGGCCAAATTGTGCTTTCCGAGTTATCACATAAGTAACGAACAGCGGACTGACTGGTGATGAGGATATTTATTTCCAGTGGCATAATCATGGTTTGGGCCTTGCTGAACGTTACTTTTTATAATGGAAAAGGTTTAACGCAATGCACAGGCTAAATCGTATACAGTAATTGTAAAATGACACATTTAGCATGAGAATTATGCTGCAAATGTACTCCCAATTTAATCGTTTCTATCTGGTTCTTTACTATAGTTATCAGTTTTGCTTTGGCCGCATAATAAAATGCCGTCTGTGGTTTATGAGTAAAACCCTACCATCACCACCAAAGCATTACTTCAGTTCAGTTCTCCAAGCCTATAAATGCAGTAAGATTAGTGTTTTTAGGCTTTCTAAGATCATACGGATGCATGGATGAGTGCCCTCGGCATGTAAGTATCAATATCCATACAGCCAGGCGCACTTTGGAAACGCTGTGTGTGAGGTACCTGCATAGCTGTATCACAGCGGCACTCAGACTATGACGACTCCCGGCGACGGAGCGCCTCTGTCGGCCTGTGGTTCAAATACAAGCCGGCGCGCCCGCGGCTTTGGCTGCGGCCATTTTCTACTGTATAGGTTTACGAACTCTCCACGGAAGGTAGCGTCCATCGGCTCTCAACTTCCACTCGGCCTATAGGGTCCCGCGATGAATACACATGTGCGCTGTCCTGCATTATCTGGCTAAAAAAAACTAACAATTTCCAGAGGGAAAAGCACCGCGACATTCTGTCCTTACGTGCCCCTGTAACACAACTACATGATGTGCATTTTCTAATCTTTCCCGCAAACCTTATGCTTGGCTGAAAACCAAAAAGAAAACAGAGACACTGTCGAGAAATAGAGGAAGGGTAACAAAACAGAAATAGACGAACTGAACTATATTCTCAGTTTCTTTAAAAGAGGGCATAAATCGTCACCATTGTGGCGATAATTGATAAAAATGGATTTGTTAACGTACCATTGGCAAGTGAAACTGACAAGCCCCTCACAAAAAAGTTGTAGCAAAGAGAGGCTTTTGAGCAGCGCAGTTCAGCCGCTGGTCATCGCGTCGATGCTGTTGTTATTATTATTTTAATATAGCATCCATTCTTCTTCGCAAAGAGATAATCCCCGGGCTTCCAGAGCGTCCCGTGCAGAGATCAAACAGACCCGTCAAATGCGAAATCTGAGGATTAATCCGAAGCGAATCCCCGATTCAAGGTACAAAAGGACAAATTAAAGATCGTGCAATTATAACATAACAGCTTGCATAGTTTGCAGCGGGACCGTAGCGCCTGCTAGTATTATCTTGGTTGTTGATGGTGCCGCGGTGTGCTGGGTTCGTTGGTTGTAGTTAAAATAAGTGCAGCTTCTTCGCTTTCAGATTTTGTAACATTGAATGTATCTGTATTTTGTGTGTATCGGCGCTTCCTCTGTTTGGTGTTATTTCTCCACGATCCAGAGACGGCCTGGGCGGTGAGCTCCCAGGAGAAATTACAGTCGTCTCGGAGAAGGAATAGATGAAACACAGAGGTTGGGGGTGGGGTGGGGGGTAGTGTATTAGTGTTGCACTTGATGGCGTAGTTTATAAAAACGGGGGGAGCGGAGAGAGAAAAGTATATTAACGGTCTGGATTGGAGAGGAGAGGACGCCGATTCAAAGTCAGGCAACTGAAGCTTAAGTTTAGACTCTACGAAATATAACCCATCTATTTATCAGTTTTCATTTCCGTGTTTCCCTGTAAAGCAAAACCGCTCTCGAAATTTTCATTAAGATGTATCCATGAAATAGTTGGAAGGAATGTGCTTTTTCTGGTTTTCTGAATTCAGACGCTGGGGACAGTGTGTGTAACTTGAATGCACCATGCCCTTTCAAACCATAAACCGTCTAATCTTTCTTATTTTTTCCTCAACCATCCTTTTTAATCCTGTCGTATCGACCTGAACGTTTTGTACAGGTAATGCGAGAACTGCGCTGTGGTACCACCATACACACATTTTCTATAACAGGACAGTCAGGAAGCAATTTCCACAAGGAGCTCAAAACAAAATGAAGAAAAACTTCTGGAAGAATATTGGAGCACTGTGATGGAACTTTCAAAACGGATTTCGTTTTTCGGGATGGCGTAACTGCTTTTTGGAAAACGCTCTGTAAGGCGCTAACCTACAGACGATAAACTTTTTGGCTTCGTTTAGCTAAGCATTCTGTTATTATTATTTGATATAAAACGCAATAGAAAGGACACATATCGTGTCGTTCACATTAAAGCAATGTTTGTACTATGCAAAAATGTTACTTGTGACAATTAGGACAACAGATATGATATCAGGATATCAGAACTAAGGCATGCACTAATTTTTTCTCTTTATGTACACACACACACGTATATATCGCCCTATTCTTATAACAGCTGCTGTAGCTCGGTAGAAGCGGTACTAGATAAGCCTAAAAGCAACAGTTGACCTTTTTAGGAAAAGAATTTAACCGTTAAAAGTACATAAATAGTGAAACAAAATTAAACATTGAATTACTAATTTTTGGGAAGGGATTAGGTAAGACAAATAGCTGGAAGCAGGTGTGTAAATAACAACTTCAATTTACAACAGCAACACATAATTTACAGTGTTTGCTATCGTGCGATATAATGACCGCGCTCTTTTTTCAAAGAAACCACACGTTTGCTTTAATACCTATAATTCCTAATAAACAGAACACTGGCAGAACACAGAAAAATATACAAATCAGACTTTGTCGTTGTTTCAAGACAGCAAGATTATCATTTAGGCGGGCCAGTGCTCCTTAGTTTTTTTTTTGTTTTGTTTTGTTTTGTTTTTTCTTTCTACAAAGAATATATCAATAAAAATGTACAATCTGAAAATGACTGACATAATGGAAATATTTCATGTTTCTTTTTTTTAAAATTATTTTTAAGTTTAATGTGTTTTAGCTAACCATAATTGTACTGGTAAACGGCCACTACTGCATTTTTTTAAAAACAAATCCTTCCCAAGTTTTAAATGTAACATCTAACAAAAATATCAAAAATATCATACATCATATGTGTCCTATATCATCAGTAAGTGTGAGATAGAAGATAAAAATGTAGTCTTTAATTTCCCGACAGTGATCGTACTGTCTTCCAATAAGTAGTTACAAATTGCGATAGTATCACAAACAGAAACATACGCATATGAGGGAAAAATGGAAATTGCATGTTACAATAACTAACCAATCGTCTTTACCTAGCCAACTAAGAGCAGGTGCTAATAACGCAAACTCATGCAGGTCCGCTCACTTCGTGCTGTCGCTTATTATATCCCTGGATTAAATAAACACCATCATTGATTTTAACCTTTACCATAAGTGCTGTCAGTTTCACTTTGACAAATGGTTACATTTAATTGACAATGAACATTTACACTGAATACATTCTATTTTAATAAGCTTGCAAGTTTTCAATTCGTGAAATAAAGCGTTCAACCTCACAGGCCTCCAAGGACCAGTTTGCGCATTTTGAGCAAAATTGGTGATAAGTTCATTTTTTTGTTTGCAGCTCCGGCTTCCATAACGGTTCTTAAACTTTGTTGTAATTTATTGTTCTGTATGTATTTCCTTTAGATTTACTATCTGAATTAAGTGTACGGTGTTATCATACTGCAATGTATCTGCAGAGCACTGCAGCCTACTGTAATACGAAATAAACTAAGCCTTGTTTTGTGCCATAATGCCGGTTCCTATAGTGTCCTGGAAAAGTATCATCAAGGCGCTGCAACCCTAAAATTATCTTAGCTAGTTTGCAGAACTTTCATTTACATAAAAGACAAAAAAGTGATTTTGAACAAGGGATGAATTAAACGCATTCAGTAACGGAATTCCCCAGTTATGCCATACCAGTTAATATAAAATAAAGAAAACGTGCCACAAACACAAAATACTGTTTTATATATTTTTATAACAGCAAAAGTCGTGCAATTATAATATTTATTCGCAAAAGTGTTATTGTGCTTTATTGAAAACTCATTTATGTGCTGTTACTTCCTCACATTTCATGCGTTACTGTTGAACGTACAGCAATGCAGGGAATCCGTTAATATATCGTCATCTCTGAAAAGCCACACGTTATTACTTCCAGGAGTTTCTTTTCCCGATTTATATCCGTATGTAATGAAGAAAAGACTGCCAGTTTTCAGTGATTCCCAATACCTAACTTTTAGCAAGTGTTCCATACATTTTTAAGCAAATTTTAAAAATCAGTGCATGCTGCTTGTTATGTTTATATAAAATCATATTCAATCAAGGAAACGTTAAAAGTACCTCCCTGAAATGTGTCTCAGGACGCAGGACTGCGCGTAAAGGACAGCCGGCACACAAGACAGACCACCGGTCTGCAGTTTTTCGACTGCGCAATGACTTGCTGTCTCACTCACAATTCGTCCATTTACATATAGAATATTAGCAATAATGAAGCTCAAAAGATGAATGCGCTATATTTATAATTTGCTGGAAACATTACTTACAAATTACTTGCAGAACTCACGTTTTTTACCACAACGTCTTTATTGTATCTAATTCTCTAAAATCAAATTAACCCTTAATACACACGATGGTCTTTTAAAATATTACATTTTACCTTTAGCCACACAATAAATCATTCGAATTGGACCATTGGAGTGATTATTAACCTCCCACTGAAACATGTTTAACAGAATTTCTGTGATTTATACAGTACTGAAAAAACGGCTCGACTTTAGCTTCCACCGGGACACGCGTCTGAATTAGACTTGTACCTCTGGCACCTGTGTCTTCTGCGTCAGCATAGCCAATAACTAACAGCTGTATTACTAAATTATAACACCAAAGTTATTGTATAATTCAAGTTACAATAATAATTCAACAACAATAATAATAACAGAAATTATAGGGAGTGACGGTGTAAATTTAAGTGTAAAAATTTTCAACAGAATTCCCCTTTGATTAATTTTTTCATACTTCAGAAGAAAATAGCATGTTTTCTGCCAATGGCACATTAAGTCACGAGTATCTGTTAACTGGCCAATTATTAATCCAAGAAACGCTTAAAAAGTCTACACTGACCTCGGAGACTCGTCACTGCTACATGGTCAACTTTTCACATCGTGTACAACATGACAACTGATATTTTTGATATGCTGTGATAAACTATATATCTGTCTACACAGAATTACAGTTACTGTTTTAGCTTTAAAATGTTATTCCATAATAGTGTTGAAAGTGTATGTTTTACACCTTTTTATCCCCAGTTTTAAACATATTTAGTATTCATTGAGTCCATCTTTATTAACCATTACTGATCAAATATTTAATTCACTGACCAAAAAGAGCAGAGTTGGTCTTGAAAGCAACAAGCACTGGCAGTCAAAAATAAACACTCACCAAAAAATAGAAACGCACATCTATACTCAGCAGTGTTTTAACCTGAACTGCACTCGAAATTTCAAACCTTTGCTGGGAATACTGTAGCAATATTATGTATGTATATTTTGTAGCTAGAGGATGACCTGCTACCAGTCACTGAGCCAGCCATGTTAAGATGCAGTCTGAGGAGAAAGAATATGAATGAGGCGTAACAGTCGCTATGGAGAGCCGAGCGAACCCGGGGAAGCTGCGCGGCGCTGTGGGCGGATGCGGGTCAAGCCAAGGAAGCGCCGAACTGTCATTAAAGCCGAGGGAAGATCTATACGGATCTGTGCGCACAGATATAATTATGTTTGATATGATTTACAGTGACGAATTCCTAAGATTAGTACATTTAATTGGAAGGGATGTAATGCAAAATATGCAGTTTCATTACAGAGAATTACACCCCTTCCCTGGGCAGGAAGCAGGAGTATGTGGGGCAGGAAGCAGGAGTGTCTGGGGCAGGAAACAGGGCCGTGTGGGGCAGGAAGCAGGAGAGTGGGGCAGGAAACAGGAGAGTGGGGCAGGAAGCAGGGCCGTGTGGGGCAGGAAGCAGGAGTGGGTTAGGCAGGAAGCAGGAGTGTGGGGCAGGAAGCAGGGCCGTGTGGGGCAGGAAGCAGAAGAGTGGGACAGGAAGCAGAAAAGTGGGGCATGAAGCAGGAGTGTGTGGAGCAGGAAGCAGGAGAGTGGGGCAGGAAGCAGGGCTGTGTGGGGCAGGAAGCAGAAGAGTGGGGCAGGAAGCAGAAGAGTGGGGCATGAAGCAGGAGTGTGTGGGGCAGGAAGCAGGAGAGTGGGGCAGGAAGCAGGGCCGTGTGGGGCAGGAAGCAGAAGAGTGGGGCAGGAAGCAGAAGAGTGGGGCATGAAGCAGGGCCGTGTGGGGCAGGAAGCAGGGCTGGAGGGCAAGAAGTCCTTTTTTATCTGTGCAGATGGTAGGACACAGTCTGATAGGGATTCATACTATTTCACACACACACACACACACACACACACACACACACACACACACACACACACACACACACAGCTGCTGATATGACCCACATCCTGACCCACACTCTGTCCTGAAACTTTGACACATTTATGTGTGTAAAACAGTTTTTAAGCCCTAAAACATTATTTTCCACTGATATAAAAGTGTAAAAACATTTGAATGATTTTCATCCCAAAGACATTAGGACATTAGATTAAATGTCTCTGTTCTGATCACAGCTATGGTGTACTGTGGAGTCCCTTCACGCAGCAATGTCACATGCACATAATGGAGAAACTTTTATATTATCAACATCCTAATTTCACCACATTTCCACACTGTTCATTTAGGGTCAATAATAATGTGAATGCTGGCATCTATTTTTGTATGTAAGATCCTAAACCAGGCATGCAACTGCTGCAATTCCTGCAATTCAAAGGTAGTTGCATTTTAAATCTTTGGTAAACAAAGCTGTTCAAATAGTGAAGTGAAAATTAAGTGTAAAATTAAATACAAATTAAGTGAATACTTTAAAAATGTAATCTTCCATCACACCCACATTTTATTATAATAAAATTATTTCTTCCTAAAGAAACCATCAACATTTGCAATTAATCATAATCAGAAAACAGTGCTCAATTAACCCTTTCAACTCAAGGTTAAGGTCCTGTTTCAAGTTACTGAAAGGAAACTTTTAACACCATAGCAACAGTGACATATTGGAATCCATTCAGAGAGGAACACATCGAGTGACCTTTCTGCTGAATAAATCCCTATTGTGCAAACACACCCCATTAGAATTTCCCACAGGTATACTAGGCTTCAGAGTTTCCTCTGCATGCTGACATTACATAGCACTGTGAAATTATGAAAGAAAAAACACTCGGTACACTTTCCCACAACATCCAAGTATTTTCACTGACGTGAAACAATGAAGCATGGTAGGGTGGAATGTGCGTGTGTGTGTGTGTGTGAGAGAGAGAGAGAGAGAGAGAGAGAGAGAGAGAGAGAGAAAGAGAGTTAAATTAAATTCACAGCCAGGAGCTGCGAGTTCTAAGTTCCCTGAAAGAATGCAACCCCATTGTTTCCTGATTTGCTGCAAACATTCCTGACTGGTGCCCAGGAGAGGCAGGATTTCAGACCCAGCGCAGGGAGTGTGAGTGTGGAGCAGCGTCTCACGGCTGCAGCTACCGCAGGGCATCACTGCAGAGCATCTGCCAGCCAGCGGCCAGGCGCATGGGACTGCATGCCACTGCAGATTAATAAACCCATCACAGGCAATGCTGACAATACAAATTTAACTTTTTACAGAGATTTTAGGAAGCATTTACTCTTTTTCTGTTTGTATATGTTTGCTAGCCAAGAGGCCATTCAGCAAGTCAGGCAATCGTTACAACTGCAAATATCAATATCAGTATCAGTTTTCCAACCTTTCCTCACGCTGTTGGCAAAAAAGTTCCACAGTCACATGCTCCATTGTGACTCTCTCACTTCTGCATAATATTTACTCAATGTACACCATTTTAGATACAGATTTTAAACCATTTTAAACCAGCAAGATGTTAAAAAATATGAATAAAATCATCTTTGTCTTGCTGCACAGGATCAGCAGAGCTTTCCAGCAGCACCGGGGCGCAGGACTGCGCAGTGGGAAAGCGCGTTACACACAGCGTTAACAGGGCCTGCATGTGGCACTCAGTGTGCAGTGACTGTGCAGTGACTGCGCAGTGGGAAAGCGCGTTACACACCGCACTGCCCCTCAGCCTGCCGGATGCGGTTTGACATGATGTAATCAGGACACAAAACAAGGCAAATACCCATAGCAAACACAAAGGCCCGATTACACATGAAAAGAGAAGACAGATCAACATGGCAAATGAAAAAGTATATATTTGTATTGCCGTTTGTTTCTTCCTAATGAGGAATAAGTCATTCAGTAGCATTTACTGGACTAAACTAAAAGATAAACAGCAGCTAAACAGCAGCAGCAGCTAAACAGCAGCAGCTAGACTGCAGCAGCAGCTAAACAGCAGCAGCTAAACCGCAGCAGCAGCTAAACAGCAGCAGCTAAGCGCAGGGTGCTGCGGCCCAGCTGCTGGCTGTATGAGCTGGGGCTGCATAGAGAGACATAAGCACAGAGCACCTGAGCTCCGTGCTCAATAACACTAACCCTACATGTGACTGTGTGTAATTAAATGCTATGATTGCAAACTCCACCTGCACTCTGGGAGATACTTTACTTGAGGGCAGATCAGACTGAAGGCTGTCTGACAGAGGTGTTAATGCATTTGCTGTGAGGCTGCCACACATGCAGCTGCGACTGCAGCCTCAAACACGCAGCCAGGAGGGAGAGCAGGCAGGACTGCACACTGCTGGTCTACAGGACTGTGGTTCGCTGTACTCTACAGGTAAGTGTCATGGTTTGGGTTTCAGTCCCAGATGGAAACTCCTGTTATGTTCTTTGGGTGGGTTTGCTGCAGTGAGTGTCAGACAGGAGAGGCCGAATATGTGCACTGTGCTGTTCTGGGTCACACAGGATCAGAGTGTTAGCTGTGCAAACAATAACACACTCATTTCTAGCAGGTTGATTTGAGTGACACAGTCAGGGACTTGCATGGCTTCACACACCAGCTGAAGCACAAGGTGGAGGGAAAAATCCTGGAACTGTTTCCTGTCAGTGGCTCCAGGCTAATCCTTCCAGCATCAGCAGCGCCAGGATCTCTCACGCTTCTCACTGCCTCTGCCATCTGAAGTGCAAATTGCGCATAATTTTCTTATTTTGGACCATTTGTGGCACATTGCAATCACCTGCAGGGTGAGCAAGTCCATTCCAAAAGACACAACTGGTTCAAATTAAAAGGCTTTGCCTTCAGTGAGATTCGTTATTTATTTATTTTGTGAGTTGGTTCTGATTGCAGCTGAGAGGGTGGGGGGGACTGAGGTCTTACTGCCCCGTCTGAAATGGAGCTTTTCACCTCAGTTTGACAGCCTGGGCTACAGTCCAGACCAGAGGAGCAGGACAATATGAGCTTTTAGCCTCAGAGCTGCAGCTCAGACTGCTCACAGTCCCAACAATCACAATAAAGCTGCTGCTTCTGAGCAGGAAAATACAGCTGCAAATACAGCTGCACAGTCACAATGCAGTCTCAGTGCTGCTACTCCTCTCTTAGATAAAACTGATCACATCTGGAGTGGCTCAACTACACAGATAGGTAGATATCAGAGTCCACTCAAAAGCACAGAAGAGCACATCTCTAGCATGTCCTGGGCTTAAAGAACAGTCCTGCATTTCCACACTTGTGTGGCGGGGGACTGCTCCGCTGAGGGACCTGTGAAACTGACAGACACTGCTTACTATTAGCTTCTCAATTTGTTCTGTGCCAGGTTCACACTGTAGCTCACCATAATGAAGCTGCCATCTACATTTTATGGCACACAATCACTCCCAAACTCTGAGTACAGCAACGCGTTAGTGAGCATGTGAGGAGAGAAGATGCCTAGCAGAGAACAAGGCCTCCAAATCTCTGTGCTGTACTGCGTGCTAAAGACAGCTGCAAATACACAGTACTGTACTGTGAGCTAAAGACATCTGTATACACACAGTACTGTACTGTGATAGAGTTTGACAGAAAAATGATTTTGGTATGGGGCAAAGAGACAGAAAAAAATACAAAAATTATACTGAAGTTTGTACTGTATTACAATTTTAAAAAGAAAAGACAACGAAAGAGGGGTCTGTGACTGAAGCAGTGAACATAGTTCTTTTTTGTAGCTCAGAAAAAATGAAGGAAATAAATAAAGGAAATAAATAAATAACAGGACTTAACAAAAGAATACAAATCAAACAGAGGAAGGCAAAGTAAAATAAAAGCCGAGAGGAAGGTCGTCCAGCATCCAGAAGATCTTACTCAGCTTCTTTAAGCAGCATCGCAGTGGAGCGATTAGCATAATGTGAGGGATGAATTTATCATAAGGCAGAGCCCCTCAGAAGCACTGCCTGTTAGGAGGCCATTAGCAGGCAGTTAATGTGGCGCATTACAGAGAGAAGCCACACCTCTGCTCTGAACCCAGGCACTTTCATCACCCCAGGTCTGCACAAGACAAAAAACTAAAGCAAAATAAGAGATCCAGAAAACCTTAGAAAACCCTCCTAAATACAGATAAAAATAAAGCCTATTTTATTCTCCACAAAAGCCACTCTTTAGAGGTGTCTAAGTGAACTGGCCCCTCTGTAAGAGCTGCAGAAATGTGCTTCTTCATGGTTGTCATGACAATGTCCTTTAACACTGTGTTCCACACCATTCTCTTCTGCGTCTGTTGTCTTGGCAACCCCCTGCAATGCAATTCCTGCAGCACTGATGCATCGCGGCCTTCATGCAGCCAGGCAGGCGTAGAGCCCTGCACGAGTGCTGTCCCCAGTGCATTTCTTACACACGTGTTTATCTGTGCATAAAACAAAACATTAAATATACAGAAGAGAAGCAGCAGGCAGGTGCACAGGTGAGATAGGAAGCCGCAGAGGGCGTGTGGGGTCACAGCAGCTGCTGGGACAGGAAACACATGGAGCTGCAGTGAGGGATCACTTCAACAGCTCACCATAAAACAGCAGCACATGACAAACACACACCAAAAAGCAGCACATGTTCAGCTTTCTGAAGAGGAATTTAGACATTTCTGTACAGGAAAAGACAGCTTTGCCTGTGTGTTCATGTGTACAGGACTGTGTGTGTGTGTGTAAGAGACTGCAGGGAGTGTGTGTGTGTGTGTAAGCAACTGCAGGGAGTGTGTGTGTGTGTGTAGGGGACTGCAGAGAGAGTGTGTGTGTGTGTAAGTCTGTCTAGCAAAATGAAAAACCGAAGAAGTGGTACAGAGAATATTAAAACTATACTATAATCCACTGCAGGGTGTGTGTGCATGCGCGTATGTGTCTTGATGTGCCATATCAAAATCAACAGCCACTACACAGTCACAGCTACAGTTTTGGCAAACACCATCTTCATATACTTTGCATTTCAAGTTTGAAAATTCCAGGAAGATTAGTGTAATTCTGCCGGATCTGGCCAAACAGGAAAGTGGCGAATGTTTCTGATCCCAAAAGCTCGATATGAGGAAACGTTCCCATTTTAACCAACACAGAAATCATATAGCTCTTCATGTCTTTACATTTTACCATTAAATAGATTGTTATATTGTGATGTTCCACCACCTGTGTGCGGATCTCTCAGGTAACAGTGTATGGAGAGCAGCAGGCAGCACTGAGACACAGCTCCACAGGGACCCTGTTCACTCTCTGATGTACAGCTCGTGTTTCTGGCTCACAGACACTGTAGGGACACAGCTGGTTCAAAATGCAGCTGTTCGTATGCTAATGAGAACAAAGTGTTTTGAGCACATCACCCCAGTATTAGCCTCTCTCCACTGGCTACCTATCAAATACCGCATTGATTTCAAAATACTTCTCCTTACATTTAAAGCTTTAAATGGGCTTGCCCCTCCCTATCTTAAGGACCTTCTTCACCCATATTCTCCAAAACGAACTCTACGTTCCCAAAGTGCAGGACTTCTCATTGTTCCAAGAGTCGGTAAAAGTACTATAGGCGTTAGAGCCTTTTCGTACCGAGCCCCTCTTTTGTGGAACAATCTACCCACCGAGGTTCGGGGAGCAGACTCTCTCTCCGCCTTTAAGTCTAGGCTAAAAACTTATCTTTACTTCAAATCCTTTAGTTGAGGGACGTGGCATAGTTGCTGACATTGATCGTAGAGTCTCTGGTGGACTAAGTGGTCATTGCTGTCACTACATCATGGCCTGGGTACTCTGTGTTCAGCTGATCCGGCTGTGATCTGGTGTTGACTGCCTTAGAGTTACCCTCATGATCATGCTGGCCCCTTGCCTCTCGTCCCCTAGGTATGCTGCCATAGTGCGTATCTGCCAGGATTTTTTTACACACTTGCATCCCTCTTCCCCCCTCTGTTCCCCCCTTTGCCTTCATGCCTTTATGTTTCCATTCCTGCAATTAACAACCACTAATCACTGTTTTCTTTTTGTCTCCTGTCCCTGCTCCGGGCTCCTGCCTGGAGCTGTAGCCCAAGCGTCACTTCCAGATTCCCAGTCCTGCTACCCCACTGCCCTGCCTATCAAGCAAGCTGCTTGCCAAGAACCGGACATTTTAGGATACATTTTATAATCACTTTGTTGCTAATTACTGTCTATCGGACTCAATTGTCTTGAATGTACATTGTACAACTTTGTTTTTTCTCTCAAATTCTATCTGCCCAGTGCTGGCCAGAAGCAGATGGGCTCCCCCTCTGAGCCGGGTTCTGCTCAAGGTTTCTTCCTGTTAATTAGGGAGTTTTTCCTTGCCACTGTTGCCTTAGGCTTGCTCTCAGGGGGTCTCAGGCCTGGGAACAATGTAAAGCTGCTTTGTGACAACTTGTGTTGTAAAAAGCGCTATACAAATAAAATTGAATTGAATTGAATAGGGACACGGGGGTTTTTGAAAAGCCAGGGTCCCTGTAACACCATCCTGTGAAATGCTTCCTGATTTGTTACCATACAGCATTCCTTTACTTTGGATTCCATTTCATATTAGGCTGTCAAGTACTTCTTTCTGATGACATAAAGGGGCCGATATAACAATGACATGGTGTAAAATACGTGGTCACAAGGTGAGAAGGCACGCCCCATTTCTGCAGCACCCTGGGTAGCTGTCCTACGCTGCGAGAGCCTCAGAAGGTCACTTTTTCCCATGTGGCCATGAGAATGATGAAAAGCACCTCCACATAACCAATTCTGCAGGCCGTGTGCCTCACACCAATAAATCATCATCATGTTTAATTTCCTTACATGTCACTTGTGTGCGGCGTATCGACCTTCCCAATGCCACTCTGCTCTGAGGCCATCATACAGGAAGCAGGAAGTACCTGGAAAAACAGAGCGCCAGTGTCTGGCTGAACGCCTCTGCTGGATCCTCCCTGACGTAAGAGTCCATGTGGAAAATGTAATGGAGTGACATTTCTCTGCCCATGCAGAGTACAATAAATGGTGTAACTCTGCCCCCTAGTGGGAAAAACGGTATACGCATCCTCCCCGACGGATAGTTGCAGCGCTGCTGTTGGCCAACTCAGTTACCTGATGAATTGCAGCATGCTCAGTGACATGAGGAAACCCTGGGGTAACAGCCCCCCCCGGCCCCCAGCCACTCCCACCCCAACCCTACATCCACATCACCCCAACTGTACCTGCACACATATACACTCCAATTTATCTAACTAATTGCACATGTAGGGTAAGGTTTAATTTACATGGGCTTGCTTACTTTCAATAAACTATTTGTTTTTTTGACAAGATATGTGTATATATGTTAGGGACCTTTGCAAAAATTTGCATTACGTTTGCATTTTGTATGAAAGCAATCATAAGTAATGTTGTGTTTTGAAAAGCAATGCTACTGTTGTGAGGTCTACATTCACTGTCATGAAAATGTAGATAAAGCTTCTGCAGTGATAAAAACTGTAATACAGTAGAAAAATATAACAGAGCACCTGCCACCTCTAGACAGTCAGATTCCTCGGGCAATCAGGGTTTTAAGTAGATTTCTGATGGTAAACTTGAAATAAATAAATATATATATATATAGTCATGATCACTGATCACTGCTATGTGGATGGGCTGGTGTTGTCCCATGCAACACAAACAAAAACAAGGAGGAGGAAATGTACCAAAAACAGATCATTTATTTAAAAAACACAACAGAGATTCCAACCAGAGCCAAACAGAGCTAAAGCTTATCTGATCTGGAATGGGAGTAATGCCAGAGAGGAGGACAGAGAATTACTGTATTATAAGCAAGGAAAAACACAAGCAATGTCCAAAAATCCTTCTGATCTATTCAGACAGTGAAAATGAATTAAATTGTGCTGTTAAACAGTCATGATTGCCTTGCCCAAGATAATGTGCTCACATTTGAAATAAAACTTTAATACTGTGTTGAATTCTTATCAGAGAGAGAAACTGAAATAAACAACCCAGTTTCCTGCAGTTCACTTCTGATTTTAGGTCACCCTGTGCATCCCTGCCCTAACAGAATCTGGCCCCGCCTGCTCGATATCCAACACTCCCTCAAGTGTTAAGCATAGGGGACCCTGCAAATCCCACCACTAAGCCAAAAACGCAATCAGAGCAAGCAAGATTTCAAAAAGAGGGAGACTTACACCAAGGCCCAATTCAATGTCATTTTATCAACACGAGGAGAGGAGAAACACATTTGGCATCAGGACTCATCAGTGGAATCAGATCATGCGCTGCAACCTTCATGGCATAATTAAAATCAGACATGCAAGGATGACCTTAATGCAAATCAGTAAAAACTCATCAGGAGCTCTTCCAGTCACAAAAACAAACTCACGCAGGCAAGAAAAACACAGCTCTACAAGTGAAAAACATGCAAAATCACAGCTGTGCAAGTCGCTCTGGATTACAGCATCTGCTAAACAGATGGAATGGAATGTAATGCAATAATCAAAATGTAGAATTTTCATTTTTCATCTTAAACATGGATGTGGCCTGTCTATTTGTACAGAAGAATTATACAACTTTAAAGTCTTTCCAAATAAGACTGACATTTTGGGAAGTAGCACAGCCTTAAATATATGGCTCTTTACCTTATGGGTAATTTTGTCATATTATACATTTGTTACCAGTTTAAATTTTAAAACATTTAATCGACAATATATTAAAATAAAACAATGGCATGGTATATAATTCCTCATAACTGGAGGTATACTGCACAGTGGTATTTGCGTGAAAATACGAGAGCAAGAAGAGAACATGTTGAAAAACTAGAGTCATAATGTGTATGACTCTTTTAAGTTACACTTTTACACTGACTACTCTGGCAATCACCTGCAATAGTGCCAACGAAGCAAGCAGAGAGAGAGGCGAAAGTGAAGACAAAAAAGGAAGAGAAACAGGGGGTTACCAAACAAGTTCCCCTTTGCCCTTATCCTTACTAAAGAATACAAGCAAGTCATTAAGCAAGTCACGGTTTTTTATTACCCACACAGAGATTACGCAAATACACCTCCAAAAATATTGCATAAGTAAAGGAGAAAGTACCACTTCCTGAAGCGTGTTAGTGAGAGTGAAGGGATTGAGCAGAAACAGCCAGCAGGACAGAGGCACTGACACAGTGCAGCCAGCTTCTTAAAGGGCTGGTGGCACAGACGGCACAGGGATTAAGATCCACTGGGAAACCAGCAGAAATGTTTGCCTCCTGCACTAGAGCCATAATCTGTGATCAGAGGATTGTCTCTGCAGTGCTTCCTAAGTGAGCATTAATTATGTGTCAATCACAACAGCACACAGGCCTGAAGGACCCTGTGCAAATAGTGAGCAGTTGGGAGTCAGGAAAGCTTCACTTTTCGAAGCTGCTCATTTCTCTTCCATACAACGTGCACCTCTGTAATACACACAGAAACACGTCTGCACACCCACACACACCAAAACACACATTTCATTTTAATAATCCAATTACACCCTTTCACTGAAGTCCCCTTACACCCCAGACTGACTCTCAACACCAGCCTGTAAATGCATACAGAGGCATGAGAGACCCACAGTCTCACACTGCGACACTGAAACATGTTGCTTATCTCTCAGTCAGGCCTTCAAACTATTTTCCTCCATTTATTTTTCTCCTCTACTTTGTTTCTGTTGCTGTGTATGTCTGAGTATTCCACTAAAACCATATTCAGCTGACCGCTGAACTCAATCTGAGCAATGAGTACAATCAACAGCTGCTGTCCGATTTTATTTCTGAATTTTCAGGTGCCCAGTTCAAGCAGCATATGCTCTCAACCACTTTTATCTTAAAATAAAAAGAAAGAATTGAAGAGATGTTCAAAGCACCTAAAATTAGCTCAGGTTTGTGTGCACTGCTTGTAAAGATGGCTGGACGGTCTTTATAATTTTAGTGACCGTTCCAGCGCCCTAATTTTAGCCCACTGCAGCCCTCTGATTTGGGGGATGATTCACCTCAGTTTCCAGATGTGGCCGGCCACCACAGCTCCTGGCTGACCCACACTGCCCCAGAGCCTGCTGGGAAGGAGACACATCCCACCGCCTCAGTGGGGATGTGCAGTGTCCGCGGCACAGACTACACGCTGCGCGGGAAAGTGTGTACATCTGTCATGCTGGCGCTACAGGGACTGCAACACACTGTATCCTTCCGGACTTCTGTCTTTCAACACTAACAGCTTTAAGGCTGGAGGTTAACCCAGAGTCAGGATCAAGCAGACCTCAAGTGAGAAAAAAAGAAACCACACATAAACATTGGGAGGTTTCAGACACTGTGTCATTTTTCATTTCATCCTGTGATCATCTGTGACTGAGGTCCTGACACAACCCTGACCTCATGTCTGGGTGGTGGGAAGCACAGAGCTCGTGTAAACCTCTTCAAACAGCAGCTATCCTTCCAAATTCAGAACACTGGCAGCATCCCCACTCAGCAGGGCTGAATATCCCACTCCTGACTTTCACACAGAATTCAACACTAACTCTTGCTCTGTGGGGCGAGTTCTGTTTTGTCTTCTGTAGTGTCAAGACAGCAACTCTAACAATCTAAAATATGAACAGACTGGTTTTGAAAGCTGCTTGAGCCTTAAGTACTATAGTTGTAGTCACTGAGATGTCACCAGGTGATGCTAAAAATGCACAACGGGGCTGCCCTGAGCACAGCCTCCGTTCTGTTCTGCTGTTTTTACACTCCACTTCATGCCTTTCAGGGACTTCAGTGAGGAGATGAGAGGATTTGACCAAGCGAAGAGATGCATTCTCTATCACTTGTGCCTGTACACTGCAGTGATTTATTAATACTAACTAACTGTAAATAAACATTATGATAACAGTAACAATAAAAACATAATAATAAATGAAATTAACATTGTTCCTGCTACAAAAGTGAGAGGGCATCACCAGACAAATCCACCTGTTTTTATGAAACACCATTACAGTGACATCTTACTGTGTAATTACAAAACATGTCCACTGCCTACATCAATAAGGAAACAAAAGATCAGATCAGTCCCTTAAACACCAATGTCTGATTTCCAAAACCAACCCAGCTCAATTTTGCCAACCCATAAAACTTCACAACTATTTTCCATGCTCACAAAATAAATCAGTATCTCCCCAGACTGCGTCTCAACAGACACATGCAACCAAGGCCTTCACTACAAATGAAACAGTGAAGAAATACAGATGGAAGCTTATTCATTCATCTTTACACTTAATTTTTTAAACTCTGCTTTGTTTAATTTTGATAGAGCTCAGAAACAGGACAGAACCCTGAAAAAAAAACCCTGCATCTGCAACACAGCAAAACACGGGTGCCACACCCCCCACACCAGAGATTCTGTAACAGGAAACAACTTGCCTCTCTCTCACACACACACACACATACGCAACCATGGCAAACATGCTTGCTAATCCAGAACAGTGTGTGTTAATGTTTAAGAGTCTGCAGCCATCTGGAAGAAGCAGGACTCACTCTAATTCCAACATGTCTTGGCTGAGCCGAAGTCAGCTCCTGGCAACAGCGATTCTACGCGCATCTGGCCTGTCGGGGCAGCGATATTGGATACCCGCACAGACAGCGTTCCAGTATGGAGACACGCGCGCACACACGCACACACAGGCGCGCGCGCGCGCACTCGCTCTCGCGTTGCTGACGCCCCCTGGCCCCCTAGTTCGTTCCTGTAGCATAGGGGGCCCTACCAGACTGTAAAAAATTCTACTATTCCAGTAATTCTGTAGAATTGATCCAAATTATTACATTTTTATAATAATAAAAAATATCAATCTTTTTGTACCATCTTAATATTCGGACATTCGGACCTAGTAGTCTATATTAAGAAGCTAGGTCGTAGCTACCAAATTAAGGTCAACTTGCAACTGCTTAGCTACTAATATTGCCAACTTGCTGTGGCTACACGATTGTAGATAAATACAAAGAGTAAAGTTACATTGTGTTTAACTTACGTTGAGCAAACGTAGATGCCTTTCGTCGTGTTGGCTGGGTTAAGGCCACCGGCAGCAGATGGGGGTGGGGGGTCACGTTAGATTTCACTGCTGCGGTAGCTGCTGGCCCAGTATCGCCTTCTTTTTTACTTGTTTGACAATATTATGATCAAACCGTAGACTCCATTTGATCTTTCGTGGCCGGAGTTTGTGACAGGAAAAAACACATCGGAGCATCAGATTTTCGGACTTTAAATTTGCATCGTGCTTGTGCAATGTGTTCTGCAGCGAAGTTTAACTCAAAGCGCACGTTCACCCTGTTTCTCCCTCTGTCTGCTGGAAACAGATAAAATTAGACACTGCAAGAAGTCAGAGCTGGTCCAGCCGTGCCCCCAGACCTGGTGCGACTTGCATTACAACATGATATTAATTAATAATGGATGTACCTCAGGGAATTTAGCGCGCATTGTTAATATACTGACATATAACATACTGACATAACTGTTAAAGCGCTTATACGCTTTGTATTTGTCAATGATGCTTGTTGATAGTTGGCTACAAATAAACATACATTTAAGCGTATGAAGTGAACGCGATGTCCACCACATTTCACTCTAACATTGGTTGGGGGGCGCACGCGCACACAATCATCTGTTGGGTTTTTTACAAGCATTTCGTTGTTTAGCATGTCGTATGTCAGGGGCCTACAGCATCGCGTTGAATTCATTCCATATCGAGTTTTACAGGTATGCAATATTAGCCTTTTAAATGTATGCAAAATAATACAATAGAAATATAACGACAGACAATGGCAAAGAAAAGAGCAATTTTTGTAAACAAAAGACTCTGCTGCAATGAGGATCAGTCAGCTTAATTTATAAGGAGTTTTGAAGTAAAAGGAACAAAAATGAGGTCACCACAAACACCTTTAACCCCATCTCCACACACACACACACACACACACACACACACACACACACACACACACACACACACACACACACTCTCTCTCTCTCTCTCACACACACACACACACACACTCTCTCTCTGTCTCTCACACACACACTCACACACACTCACTCACACACATCACTCAGGTCCAAACCCAAACTCTTCTCTCAAACAAATCCCAAATCAATGCCTGATTAAAATGTATTCTTGTGCAGAAGGTACTGTCAGTCTTGCTGAGAGTGTTGTACTGAAGAGTGAACTCCTTCAGACTCAGCAGCTCTTGCAGTGAGGTGGTGTTCTCTTTCCTGTACTGACAAATCCATGCAGTTTCAGTTGTTACAAAACACTATTCCTTAATTTCAGTGAATGCTGACCACATGGTGATGTGTAAGAATCAAACATGGAATACAGCCTTCAGTTCACCACATGCAGCTAATCCATATATCAGCTGGACTGGCTGCACTCCCCAGCTTCTTTTCTACTCCAGATGGCTCCTTAATGTCAAAACAAACTAACTGGATCGGCTACATATCATGACAGGAGAATAACTGTTTCTCCATGTTCAGCTTCACCAAAATGTTAGGCTTTGAGACACAGTGTAGTGCTGTGCAATAATTCAAACTTTAATCCAGTGAAAACTAAAAGCCCATCTGTGAATGTGAACACTGACACTGTGAGTGTGAACACTGACATTGTGAATGTGACACTGTGAATGTGAACACTGACACTGTGAGTGTGAACACTGACATTGTGAATGTGACACTGTGAATGTGAACACTGACACTGTGAGTGTTGTGAAAACTGACGCTGTGGGTGTGAACACTGACACTGTGAATGTGACACTGTGAATGTGAACACTGACACTGTGAATGTTGTGAACACTGACACTGTGAGTGTGAACACTGACACTGTGAAATGACATCAGAAGCAGCAGGAGGAGATGCAGGGAAAGGAGGACATTCAGAGCGAAGCTGCAGCCCTGCTTCCAGTGGGGGGGTCACTGCAACTGCGAGAATAAATGAATGAATTAATAAATGAATTCATATTTGTTGTTGCTCAATTCCTCAAGTGCTGTGCTGTGTAGTTAGAAACCAACCAGGACTGGAATCAATTAAATCTCCCCCCAAACACACACACACACACACACACACAGATACCCTAAATCACCTTGAAAATTAAAACTTTGCTTTACATATTTCAAAGTACACAAGTGGACAGAGTTAACTGCTGTTACCACTAAGATTAAACCAAAGACCGCCCACTCACTGCCATTCCCTGACCAAATCTCCCAGTTCAGCGCGACTGTGTAATCCAGTATTGGAGGTCTCCTTCCATGACGCACTTTACTGTTCCCACATGGCGCAGACCCAGAGACACAGCGCGCGTGCACAGCGGCCTGCGGGGGGCGCTGTGAGATGGCACCCTGTCTGCAGAGCCATGAGCGAAGGCTGCAGCGTCTCTTTCCCTGAAGCTTCAGCTCAGAGCAGCACCCAGGCCTCAGAAGCAGCGTGCTCCCATG
>CM032896.1:205000-367500 GCA_019176425.1 Megalops atlanticus
TCCCCTTTTCTTTCCCTCTGACTCTGTGGTGAAGGACTGATGGGTGCCAGAGTTCAGTGTTTTGTGCAGTTCCATATGTTCAAAGCTCTGGTAATGAAGGACAGAGTAGTGGGTTTCCCCTCACAGTGGCACAATGCTTTCATTTCATTCATTTGTGCCATCATACCCATTTTGCCCCAACATGAATAAAAAAATACTGATTTTGCTTCAGGAAAGGGTTTGGCTTATACATTATACACATTAGACATAGAAGTTGCAGTATGTATTGTAGCATTTTTTGGCTAGTGTTCCAGCAGCACCAGTGTAGTGCAGTTTAGTTAGTCACAGCAGGGATGCCATCTTCCCTCTACAACCAACAGTGCAAGGCCCTGTGCAGCAGACAGCTGCTGGCTACACCTTTCTCTGCCCAACCCATACATAATTTGCACAGTTATTTAACATCACTGGATTCCACCATAGGACAGGAATTGATGGAAGTGTATGCTACTGATGCAGAAGCAAATAAAGGTATCCAGGTTTGATCTTATGATGTTTTCCTTCAGGGCAAACATCTTTGAGATTAAAAAAACATGGATTTCATTTTTTAGTTCTAATCAGTGTAAAAACCCTGATCAATCACTCAGTCTTCATTCAGTGATTTGGATTGTCTAAATGAGGCTCACATCAAGCAGTCTGAACTCCACAGAGCATAATCTTGTGTTTTATGTAAATCCTGGCCCAAATAGAAAGTTTTAAACTAGGTTAGCTATAAGTAGTACCCTTTTTAAAGCAAAATACATTAAAATTTTAAATATGCCAACTGGGCTTTACTTTAAAGTTATATTATTAAATAATTTTACCACCAATAAACTAAATGAATACCCAGTAGGATGCAGTACTATAAAAAGCTGTGGTACAATTACCCTTACTGACCCGGCGTCACACGCATGACCACCACCGTTTTTTGTGTGAACAGCCGCCTCGCACAGCGGCCGGCGGCTACTCTGTGCGAAATACAGGCCTTGCCATTAGGACAGAAGTGCGGTCTGTGTGCGCCATGTCATCTCAGATATCACATCCACTTGAGCTGCTGACATAAAAAGCAACATAAATATTTTGGCTGATTTGATCTACAATACTAAGAGCAAAGATAAATTTCAGAAGATGTAAAGCTTTACCGTCTCTTTCGAGACTCAAATAGCAACAAAACTGTTTTAAGCCAGCAACATAACTGTGATGTGTAACTTTAATATGAAATAAACAAATGTGCCTAGAATAGATTAGCTCATTCACTGGTTGGCTGGCGAATCCAGCAGAACCTTCAAATAACGTTATGAAAGGCACTGTAAGTATCCTAACAGGCGGCAGACGCTGCTTTCACGGGTCGTAATGAACGCCGCGCGTTAATGTCGGTCTCCCTCAGCTGCACTGAACCCGTTTCATAAAAGATGCGACGCTCAGACATGTGGGACATCACGAATATCAGCACGGCGAGGGGCTTCATATTCGAAGAAGGTAATGAAAATGTGTTCAATAAAGTTTTTGTTTTACTTTTCAATCAAGGAAAATGTAACTTTTCTGCACGCGCCTTAAAGCGGTCATTTTGACGGGAAGCCGGCACGTGAAGCAAACGATGACTGAACTGATCAGCTCTGCAGAGCAGGAGTTCAGACTTTCCCCGGGGTGTCCTGCCATGTTACCCTCCCAAGAATTACAACATTAAGACAAGTCATACCGCAAGTGCAGCAAGACACGCTTAGATTACAGCTAGTAAATTAAAACAGGTAGTAGCCTATATTAAATTAGAATTACACCATCTAATAGAAATTACACTGTAGCTACTAACAATCAAAATGCAACAGGTAGGAACTACATTCAGAATCTTGTAATCAGACACACGCAGCGTTTCACACACCAGCCATGGCTCGGCCCAGGACTGCACGTGCAGGAATACTCCTGTTGTGCTGGACACTTTTCTCTTAGCACCATTTAGCACTGTTCTACAGTTACATTTGTGTGTAACGATAATCCGTCTCTCACTGTACTGACAACTGTTTTCCACAGAAAGTCGTCTGTGAAGTTTGTTGCATTGACGGTGACTGAGCAAAGGGTAAGCGGTCAGGTTCTATGTATCTGCTTATGTGCTTCAAAAGAAAAGAAAGGTCTTTGTACATGGACTGACTCAGTCAACAGAAATGCACTCTTGACAGGTAAATGACTGTATATCTCAGAGAGTAGGTGGTTGTTTATTTGTGATAGTCAAATGGATGGTGTGTGTGTTGGGGGGGTGGGGTTGCAAGCTTTAAGCATGTTTTCAATCAACACTGAAGAGAGAACTTATGGTAGTTTAACTTAATTTTGAATATACAACACAAATCACAGGTTTATATTAGCAAGACATGTTTCCCAAAGGATCGAGGTTAGTGTTGATATGGCCTGAACAACAGGAATGTGAAAAGCTTCTTTGTCCTCTCAGCTCATTGGACCAGGTTTGGCCTGTTTTGGGAATATTTGCTGTGTTGGGTGTATGATGCTACAGATTCACTCCACAGACTATCAGGTAGAGAGAAGCTCCTCTCTCTCTCACTCTTACACACAGTAAGCATGTGCTTTACAGCTGTTTCAAACAGGCAGGACAGGAAGAATGGAAATTTCTGTAGAAGGTAATATATGTGAACAGGGCTGCTTCCCTCTGTCTCACAACTGACCAAATTCATATCAGGCTGGGAGGCTTTAATAAGCAGGTATTTATTCACTGTTATACCTCCCCACCACCATCTCTAGAGGAAACTGTCAAATAGCAGAATATAGGTTACAAATGAATCATTCTGTAACTGAGTCCCCCCTCAGCCTTCACTCCTTCCCCTTCCCCTCAGTTAAGAAGTATAATTTGCAAGTAAAAATACTGTATCATTTTACAATAGGTCATTCATAATACTTAAAAGTACTGACTGAGTGTGCCATGTCTTACCATTGAATATTGTCAACCAAAATGGTTTACCTTCTTCTCACTGACAGAGCATCAGCATAAAGCACAGGGGTGGCGGTGCCCTGTGGCCAGGCGGTACCTGCGGCGGGCTGGCCAATGGCAGGCCTCGCTGCTGTCAGTGGCCCCGGCAGCACCGGGGGCCGAGAGGCCATGCGGATCACTTCCGCCTCCTTTTCAAAATCACACAATAATTACGCAAACACAGTGACAGGAGACGTGTGCAAACATGCATTACACTTCCTGAAGGCCCTGTAATCTTCCGAGATGCACACGGCAGTCCTCTGACCTGACGTCTGGCCAGTGGAGTGAGACACACTGCATCTGAAGCTGACCTGCATTCAAACAGAGAGCAATTCTCCTCCTCCAAAATCCAAATATAAGCATCCGCTCAGGGGGAAGCACTTTGCCTGTCTCCCAGACCTCTGACAGAGCCCCCGTCCTGCCACATGGCCAGCCCACACTCCAATTAGCGGCTCCACTAACGAGCAGGTATCCTGCCCCCCCGTCCCCCTCCCCCACACAGAGACGGGGTCTGCATGGACACCCGCAGGCTGTGCTGCGTGAAGACCCACTTTCAGGGAATATCAATGTGACTGATGGATTCTCCTTGTATTGTATTTCACTGTGTTGTATCTCTGCTGTCTGTCTAACTACACTGACTGTGTTTTTGTGATTCACTGTGTTGTGGCAGAACCCCATAATGGCTAATGTGTAAAAGGGCAAAGCTGAACGCAGCGCTCCTCTCCCCGCTTTGGGCCCCCTGAAGAAAACACAAAGGAATGGCTGGATTGTATAGCTTTATAAAATTTTCCAATTTTTTTTCAACAGAATAAAATCAACACAAAGGTATTAATATTGTCATTTTGGTGCCTCTTATAAACATGCAGAGAACAATCAAGGAACATTGAATACAATTGCAGAACTGAGCAAACTTCCAAAAAAGGTCATGTAAAATAGTTATTTGAAGCAATAACTGAAAACAAAAAATCGACATTCCTTGAACCAAATTGCTCTCTCTACTTTTTATTCTCCCATAAATGTAGCCATTATATGGACCAATGGTCCAATCATCTGAACTGATCATATGACAAGCACCTTCAGAGGCCTATCACCAAACACATGAAAATAAGACTGATTATGAATGTGGATTACCATGATCTACACTGATCCTCATACAAGTAAAAGTGGTTAAACAAGTGAAAACTCCTTTTCAAAACCTGCTTGTTAGCAGGTCTTGCTTTGGCTCTAAAGCAGCAGAAATGCATCAGTGTTGTCTGTGCTGCTGGAGGATGACTGTCACTCAGACACAGGCCTTTCTGAAAGGACAGACCTGTTAACCTGTACAGCATCACCTTTCTGCTTTACTGGCTGCTGAAGTGTTGATCAAGTTATGAAAAATGCATTTCTTTGATTCCCTTTGATATCATGAGATAAAAGCTAAAATCAAGCACAATTAAACACTCCTGTAACTAGTGTTTAACTGGAGAATGGAATGTGTGTGTGTGTGTGCATGCGTACACATATTTATCTATGGGGATTAAACATTTCACATGAGAGGTACCATGTGGCAGCAGGGTATCATGTGTGTTGCTCCCAGACCAAATGGAATAAACTGGGTGTGTGTATCCCTGTAATGTAATGTGAGGTAATGTAATGTAATGTTTAGGAGTTTTGGACCAATAGGTGAGATCCTGGATCTCATCAACATGGTCTTCTTCATTGTCTGTTTTGGTCAGACAGTAAAGGCACATTAAACTTAAACATGTACGTTAATCTACACAACACGGCTTCTGATTATAAACATGTACATTAATCTGCACAATAGTGTCCCTGATCAGAATCCACCCTTAAATCTGACTGCTTGTCATTGGCCTGTGCAAACTGCAGACACGGTAAACCTCTTTTCATGTCCCTTTTACTGCCTCTAACTTCCTCTCCAAAGCTCAGATAATTTCTCCTAATGTAAAATATGAGATAAAACAAAATAAATATTAGGAATGTTACTAATAGTGAACTCCATACTGGGTGGAACTACAACTGGCTTGTGAACCAATCAGAAGACCTTCTATGACAAAACTATAATTTCTTCAAATCAGTGTGCCACTCCTAATACACAGTAACCCAATTTTTAGCTCACAAAGCCTCTATGCCATGACTAAGATTTAACATATTCAGAAATATGTGTTATATATTACAAATAAATTAGTTATTGCCGTTTTCAGACACAACCTAATGTACACATTGTGGCATATACTGTAAAATTACATGTCCTAAAAAGTACTTTCTGGAATATGCATATACATATACTTATAGATTTATGAAAGCAGCAGTAATTAAATTCCCCTAGTCAAAATGACAATGTATTTGTAATATCTGACACATATACTGACAACTATGAATGTGTACATACAAAATATGTAATTAAATATTTGAAAACATATTAAAATATACTTCTTTTAGCATACGAGACAGAGAGGCTGTGGTGTCAGTGGAGATGCTGTCCCTGTAGCAGCAGGTCAGAGATACAGAAACAGGAAATGTGAGTGCAGAGGGAGTCTGAAGCACTTTCACTCTGCTGTGAGGGGAATCCAGGCTGCAGCCAGCAGACTCACAGCTCTGAACACGTCTCTCCCTGAGTGAAGATCCCTTTCTTACAGACAGGCTCGAGCGACAGGCTCGAGCAACAGGCCTGCTTCAGCAGCAGAGGGAGGACTCGGAGCTGCGGTGGGGTTTCCCTGAATGGTCAGCCTCTGGTCCTTTGATGGCCCAATACTCAGTTGATAGGCTGCTGGTCTGCATTTCCCTCAGAGTCCTGTCCGTCTGTCCCCATTAGACCAGAGATGCAGGGCAAATCTGTGAGAGGACAGTAGAAAAAATCTGTTCCGAGAAAAATCTTTCGACACAAAGCTGCAGCCTCATGCTTTGTGTTGCAATTCAACACTGATCCAGTAGGTGGCAGAGTAACACTGAAATTCATGGAATCATTGGACTCTCTGTGTTGGTAGACCAGAGTGACACATTGTAATAATGACACATTGTGATTGTGATAAACGATAATCAGCAGGAATAAATGATTTGGCAGTAAAGGTGAATACTGGGATAGCAGAATAATTTAATAATTAGACCTCTATGTAATTTTGAAACTGATTTTATTTTGTATTTTCATTGATGAACTGACAGTTAAATAATCTATTTTAGTGTCATTTAATATATTTTTTTTAATTTAGAGAGTGTAGATTTCAGTGCTTTGAACTGATTATTCCATTTAGTGAGAATAGCATTCCACCAGCAGGTGGTGCAAATGGTGCCATTAGCGTTCCTGCTGTATTGGGATGCGAGCTAAGATTTAGGGCAGGGAGGGTCCTCTCACCCTCTGTCTGTCTGCTCATATCACTGATTATCTGCTTCTGCTGGGAGCCTGAAACATAAAACATCCACTCAGACACCACTCTCACTCAGTCACCACTCTCACTCAGTCACACAGTCACCACTCTCACTCAGACACCACTCTCACTCAGTCACAGTCTCCACTCCCTCAGCCACTCAATCCAGCTCCTTAGCCTTTTCTCCTTGTTTTCATGGTCTCATGCTCACAAACCCCAGCACACTCTAAACCGCACGCTCACACACTCTCAGGTGTGCTCTCACATCTCACACACTCATGCACATGCATACACACACACACACACATACACTCACTCATACTCACACACTCAACATTCACACTTCCTACTCAAGCTGCAGGTGTGGAGCAGCACTGAGGCAGAGAGCTGTTGTGAGTGTGTGTGTGTGTGAGTGAGTGTTCGAGAGTGTGCTATCTCCATATGGTTTTTCGCTTGTGTCATATTGTACCTCACTTGTAAGTCGCTTTGGATAAAAGTGTCTGCCAAATGAATAAATGTAAATGAATAAATGGGACAGAAACAGCCGTGTTTGAGGTACTTACAGTGGCGGAGCCTGATTGGCCAGATGAGGAGAGTGCACAGACTCAGTGCGGCCGCAAAGGCCACGCCCCCAGTGACGATCACCATCACGTGATGGTAGTACCACACACAGGCTGGACAACACACCTGGGTACTGCGAGAGACCAGAGAGACAGGAGAGACCGACAGCGGGTGAGATCAGCACACCTGAGTACCGTACACAGCGGGAGAGACCTACACACCTGAGTACTGTACACAGCGGGAGAGACCGACAGCGGGGTGAGGGGGCGGCTCGGGGACATGCCCGGTACTCACTGGCAGGGGTGCAGCAGCTGGATGACCATCACTCCCAGCCCGTTGGCCACCTTGTCAGTGAAGCTCATCGCCCCGTACACAAACGCCCCGCTTTGCTGCCAAACCAGGAGAAGAGAGAGCTAGAACCCCGCCCACTGAGCTGCACCTGCAAACACCATTCTGACTGCATTACAGTTCTAGCCATTTTATGTCTTAGTATGTTTTCCAGAGACAGAAGCAGGAAGCTGGTACCGTCTGATCCCCTATGAGGTCGGCCGTCATGGAGAGGGACATCACCAGAATGGTGGCAGACCCAGCACCCAGCAGCACTGCGGCCCCGTAAACCAGCTCCCCCATCTTTGTGTCCAGCAACACCCAGTAGGAAAATCCCAGGATCAGCACGAGGCCTACGAAGTAGGTCATCTACAGGGGAGGGAAGAAAAGCACATTTGCATACTGACATACAAACTGAGGGCATGTTTACAGCCAGTACAACTAAAATTCATCTAAAATAGATTTATGAATTCATCACCAGTAAAAGTCTTTCACTGGATCATCACTTTTAACCAAAAGGACTATTTATGTCAGTACTGTACTCGGGGCTCGACATTAATGGTTACCCAGGGCAACCAAATCACACTGATCAAGATGTTTTGGTAACCATTTTGTGTTGCATGGTTGCCCATCCTGGCAAGCAAAAATATGGGAAAAAACAACTGTGAACTTTTTCTTCCCCTTTAAATAAACCCTCTTGTTGCCTTACAGTGGTGACTCACCTCTACAATACTGTCTCCTATCACTGCAAAAAAACTGGCAATAAAATATTATCTACTAGCTACTAGCAGTAGAAAGCAAGGGAGCAGGCTAGCAAGTGTGTGTGCAGTTTGCCATCTCCCTGAGAGAGGCAGGGGACAGATTTATGTAACGTTAGTGTGTTGGCCTGCACTTTGACCGGATGATATCTGACATTGACGACACCAATAACGACCCTAACCATGAAGTTCTGAGATGCTGCAGGCAGACGCTGTGCAGGGGGTCAAACATACAGAGATAAAAAAATATACAGAGATAAAACATGACAATACTGTGCATGCAGGCAATGAAAAAATAATGACTGGTCTAGCCAGCCAACCACATTTCAAAGTAAACATCAAGCCCTGGTACAGTAAAAAACTTAACGTTAACAGGTAGCTTTCATAACTAATACAGAATTTACCCATAATTCATGTGGACTGACAGCAGAGACACTCACACTTTTACCGACCAGCTTGCTGAATGGCTTCATGACGAAGGACGAGACAAAGCCACTGAGGTACATCACCAGGGGGATGGTGGCAATGAATTTCTGTAAAGAGAGAGAAATCTGCTCTACACTGCAACACACAGCTGCCAACCCAGATGCCACTGGCCCTCCCACAATGCTTTGCAGGGGAGCAGAAGCCACTGGAACTCAAGCTTTCCCACAATGCCTTGCAGGGCCCCTGGAGGGCTTACCTTGGGCAGCATCAGGGAATTGGTGAGGTACATGGAGATGTATGTCTGGGAGAGGTTCACAATCAGCCTGGTGGACATGTACAGGAAGGCCACCTGGACACCCAGCAAACAAGGAATAAACCAACACTCTGAACAGGGCACCAAAACACTCTGGAGAAAGGTTCTCAAAAAATATCAGTAGTTAGCATTTCCACTACTCTTGTTCCATGTTTATGTCAAACTGGAGCTTGAATTTAATTTCAATGTCTCCAAATTTAGTAAGATTCAAATTCTCTGGGAGGGAAACACTGCTGTTGGAGGTGTGTTTTTGCACCATGTACAGATAAAGTGTTTCATTACACATCTTTCCCGTTAATGAGCTATTTAATTATGGCACAGGAACACTCAGAGAAACATGCTGCCCGGTGTCCTGTGATCAGGAGAAAACCCGCTGCGATGAGCCGTATCCCGCAAGCACATCCTGACCACTGTGAAGCTGTGACACATAACGGATCCTCACACAAGGATTGCAAATCACTCATGTCAGGATAGGGGGCGATTTTGGGGAAATTCACTTCCTGGTACAAAATAACCTTCCTGAGTTTCCTCCTCTGGCAGCAGCCCACAGGTGAGCCTCACCTGGTAGAAGGCGGGCTCCCTCAGCCAGTGCTTCCACTGCAGCAGGGATCTGGGCGGGGCCGTCTGGGGGCTGCCAATCAGGGGCTGGCGCTCCTCAGGCTCTGACCCCGCCTCCTCAGGGTGTCGGCTCTTCTCCTTGGTTCCCAGGTGAAAGAGCAGAGAGAACACCGCCCCGATGGCCAGCACGATGAGGGCCAGGTTCTGACGGGGCGGGGGGACCAGGAAATAAAGGCATAAATACTCTCACTAGACTCTCATAAAAACCACTGCTCTTTCAGTCTGGCTGCTGTCATTCTGAAGATTAGTCATCATTCTGAGTAAGTCTTGTGGTTTTTATGGAATACACCTTGACCTTAAACAATCATTTTCAAAATCCTGTCACTCAAACATGCCTGCAGTCCAGCCCAGTGCTGCAGCCCCCGGCCCCCCCTCACCCTGAACACAGGGATGTCAAAGCGGCCCAGGCTGTCAATGCCAGAGGGATCCTCCTCCTGTCCCGTCTGGAAGTGGAAGAGCAGCCAGGCCATGGCGTACACAGTGACGTTGGCCAGCACCGTGAAAGCGTACCTGTGCAGGTGGGAGAACAGTCAGGCTGACAGCAAACCAGCATCACAGCACAGCTTACCAGCCCAGACTTCATGGTCATGACTGACTTACAGAAGAAACTAAACGTGGCAGAGTGTCAAAGTAAAGTGCATTAGCATGGCAGGGAATACTGTTACAGCCTCTGTGCTATGAATAAGGACAGAACTCAGTAAAAGTAAAGCTATTTATTAACACACCAGCACTAAAGGCTTATTTTCACTGACTCTGAACATTTGAAGTGTTTAAACTCTAAATACTGCAAATGAAACTAATGAATGTCTAACAGACAGTCCTGGCAACAATATTACAGTTTCAGTTTTATTCCTGCATGCAGCAGCGACGGTCTTTGAAGCGTGTTACTCTGGAAAAACACCATCACTTTACTGGAATCCTGGGGTTTTCCCCAGTGTTATGGTGGTGCTGGATAAAAACAATTCATCGGAAAACACAGCACTGCTGCCAGTGACCTGGGGAATGTCCCTCCACCCACAGTCTCTGATCTCACTGAATCTCAGCATTTCTCAGCTGTGTGGCCAGCTTATCTACTGTCTATTTCTTCCTCTTTATAATTTCCTCTAGAAGGTACTACTGTTGTTTCTGTACACAGTGGGGAGGAAACAGTGATACCTGTATGCAGTCAGCTCCACTTTGGCATGCTCGCAGGAGACCAGCTCTGGGATGAGTGACAGGTGGGAGATCTGGGTGGCGGCCCAGCCGAACTGGAAGATGATGATGAAGGGGATGTAGAAGATGAGGCCGACCCACTGCGGGGTGAAGACATCACAGCCCAGACATGGACTGAAGATGAAGGGGAAGGAGATCAGCACGCTGACGGTCCCTGAAAGAGAGGAGCAGCCAGAGTGGGGATTTCCTGTCCTGGAGGGACACACTGCCTGCTCACTGCCCCCACAGGAAGTGACCTCCTGGGGTTTTCCTGGTGTAAATCTGTTGCCATTGGAAACTGAAACTGCAGGAGCCCTTGAGAATAGGAACTGCCTGAGCCCGTTTGAGCGCAGCTGCTGAAAGGATTCCAGCTCCTTTATTTCATTCTTTTTAATTTTTGAGCAAAGTGGTCTGTCCACTGCAACAAAGGAGCCCACACAAGGCTCCAACTCCTCAGAGACCTGCTGCCAGTTGACTGGAACCCATTGCACTTGGATTTCACAGGTTTGTAGCTAATACATTTCTTAAGTGTTTTTAATGAAACTGATAAAAAAGATAAAGCAAACAAGTGACAAGACACAGGACGGAAGAGAAGCAGCTGCCATGTGCACGCAGCTGCAGCGTGACGGGGCCGCAGTGAACTGAGATGTTTTGACACAGTGCAGCACACTTCTGCGTTATTTCTCTTCCTGTTGGCGGACGGACTGCTGCACCTGGAATGTGCTTTGCCGCAACAGCACTGACGCCTGCCATTCTTATCCGTCGTTTTGCATGTTTTTTTTTTTTTTTTTTTTTTTAATTATCTTTGACTTACTCACTTCAGCAGTAGACCTGACGAACATAATTAAACTAGTAAATTCAATTTTGAATTCAGAATTTCAATTACTATTTCATATACTCAATTTAACAATATATTTATAATACACAAATGCTGCAGTGCAAATTTACACCAACGAATTTAACCAATTTAAACCATGCATCGTATCCTACAAATATGTCAATATACTGCTGATACTCTTCACTGCCGCCAGACTCACCTACGAGATGCCAGGTCTTCCTCTTGCCGTAGGTCCCGCAGCCGGGGGTCCGGTCGGACTCGTAGCCGATGAGAGGCGTGCAAACCCCGTCCGCGACCTGCCCGCTCAGTAGCAACACGCCCGCGTAGCTGTTCTGGAAACCCAGAACCGAGTGGTAGTACACCAACAGGTAGGTGAACCACATGGAGGCGCACAGGTCGTTCAGAAAGTGTCCCACGGCGTAGCTCAGCCGCCTAAAGACGGGCAGAGTCTGCGGATCGTCCGACATCGCTGCAGAAGCGTTTTAATGTCCCGGAGCAGCTGTATAATTAAAATAACGGCGACTTCCCCTTCTTACCTACACCAGCTCCGCAGTTAACCGCCCGTTAGCTGCCTTTGTTTTTGTGCGGGTTTCCAAAAACATCCTGCCAGGGCTGGTGGCAGAGGCAGCACTAACAAACACCGGCATTTCTACATAACCTGAATGGTAGAATGCGTCGCACCATCTGTTCCCAGGTCAGCTGACTTTCAACGTTTAGAGGAGTAACCCTAAATCCTTCCAAATGCTAGGCAGCCATTAGCAGGCGTGTTTCAGGAGTGAGAGTTTAATTCTTCGCTAGCTGCCTGACGACACCGCTCCAGTGCGGAAGCGCTCCGGATGATCCATGTCCACCGCACTGTTTTACTCCATGTCGTGTCGATGCGACAGGGAGCCGCAGGATAACACCATCAGCCTAACACCATCAGTGTGACACCAACCCTACACGGCTGTGGAAACAAACATCTGCCGGGCGGAGCGTCGCAAACTGCGCTCCATCACATCCTGTTCCGCACGGGGGACAAAAAGGCTATGATTGACAGCGTACAAGCCAATCGCGACGGACGTATCAGACGTAGTGGGCGGGATGCTCATGCATGTTCAAACCCCGTTAGCGGTTGAGGCTGGCATAATTAAATAAAATAAATCTTAGATAGATCTAAGATAAGATCTTCCACAGACAAACTGTATTTATATTTACTATCGGCCTTGAAACGTTATTCACTGTGAAATTATGCAGACAAAGTTGTAAAAATGAAAAAAATATATTGTTACCCCCTGAATTACTAGGACTACACAGTACTTGCACTGGCAGACTTTCCTTAACTTCGCCTAACTGCGTAGCCATTTGAACTTGTGCTATTGACTTTTATGACGTTTTCAACAGCTGCAAAAAGTACACTAATCACGCGGTCATAATTACTTTTTCGTCTTTGAACTTTGAAACTATCCTTGATCCACGGAGCATTGGGTAAATAAGATTCAGCCTCTTTGATCTAAGAAATATTTCGCTTTCACAGATTAGTGTGTAGGTTTGTAAGAGCTGAATGAAAAAGGAAAACAGAACATTTACTATGGGGAATGAATTGCCATGTACTCAAACAGGGAGAATTACTATTAGCTAGTGGCACAGTATGCTGCGATATCGAGTAGTCTTTCCCCGTTTGTAACCCGTGACCTCAGTCTGCGCGGCTGATCCCTCAGAGAGATTGGCGTCATGTTAATACACCTTTAATGGAAACAATGGCAGGATTCGTCCCTGGTACTTCCAGAGGTTTTATCATGCTCCTGTGGAGCTTTTTTTATGATGGACAATCACATGTAATATTTGGATGTGAAATTCAAATACAGTTTACATATGTAGCGAGCAAACTGCAGAGTAATAGCTTTCTCTGAGCCACACAGTGTCCTTTCAGCAAGTTGTTTTCTTAATTCAGCATTTCCATTGCCTACTCACGAGCACCTGACTCGTCAAAGTTTAACACAGGGCAGTTAGCCATTACAGCTCCACCAAACCCTGCCACCCGATCATGTGCTGCTCACACTGTGCTTTATTGGCTCTGAAACGCAGGTCTCTCAAAGCGTGAGGAGAGACACAACACAGCAATAAAACCTGCTGCTTTCTCAGAATAACAGATCAGAGGAGTTCAGCAGTGGCCAGGACAGGCATATACTAATATCCCAATGAATCTGAGAAAAATCAGAGAAAAAGGAGTGTCACCCCAGATGAACAACCCCCTGCCCTGAGTGAGGCTGTGACAAAATGAGACTCTCACACTGTGGGCTTTCACACAGCGCCTCCTGCAGCCCGCCACAGCTCAGTGCAGTTTGTCCTGCCCAGCTGCTCCTGCATCAGCAGAGAAACACCACCATGGAAGGCATCAGTGTGGAGGATTTCAGAGGCCGGTACAGGAGAAAACAGCAGCAGTGTGGAGGATTTCAGAGACCGGTACAGGAGAAAACAGCAGCAGTGTGGAGGATTTCAGAGGCCGGTACAGGAGAAAACAGCAGCAGTGTGGAGGATTTCAGAGACCGGTACAGGAGAAAACATCAGCAGTGTGGAGGATTTCAGGAGAAAACAGCAGCAGTGTGGAGGATTTCAGGGACCGGAACAGGAGAAAACAGCAGCAGTGTGGAGGATTTCAGAGGCCGGTACAGGAGAAAACAGCAGCAGTGTGAGACAGTGAGCTGAGGGTGCAGCCTGTTCTTCTATATTTAAGTGTAAACTGAGAATATTTACCCCACTATCAGGAGAGTGACTAAAGCAATGGAAGAACTGTTGTACTAATATGGTAGATCAGCACTCTCAAATGCACTTAGAGGCAGACATATAGACCCCACTTCTTAGGAGGGCTACAGCCCCCCACAAAACAAACACACACACACACACACACACACACACACACAGTGTGGCTCAGCTTGCCTGGCACAATGTCAGTCTATGGCTTCTAGCTGAGTATTAGAAGTATTAATTGGGGCTGCCAAGCAGCAGTTAAGGTGCTTGCTTTGAACACAAACTGAGCTGTAAGGGTTCGATCCCAGCCGAGACTTCAGCCAGCACTGCCCGGGGCCCACGGTGGCTGAACAAAGGGAGGGTTTTCATATTTCACTGAAGGTCTGTCACTCAAACGACACAGCCTTTGAGGAAATTACTTCCTTTTTAAGACCAGTAGCACAGCAGGTATGAAATATTGCTGTACTTCCTCCAAAAGGGAATTCAGTCATTTCACCAGTGAAAACGCTGCAGAACCTGCTCGTGTTACAGAACAGACAGCCCCAGCAGGTCACATGCTCTTCCTCCCCCAGGTGCACAGCTCCCTCTGACTGCCGATATCAATCGCAGCAGTGCAATTTTTGCCCATTTAACTTTACGGGAGGCATTTATATTAAAAAAAAACACGGAAAAAGGGAGTTAAACTCTTTTAAAAGTTTAAAAAATTCAACTGCCCTCCTGACACCTCTATTCAGGCCAAAGCAGACCAGCTATCTCTAGTTTTTAAGGCTTAGCCATTCAGTTCCTAATGGAATGTATCAGGGCCTATGATATTACAGACAGTAACAAAAACACAGAAGATGTAGCTTAAAGTATTAGCATTTTTCATTTAAAATAATGCAATTCCTTTTTATCAAAAAGGAATCTTTACCCACACTGAACTTCACTTTGCCATTGGTGCTAATCATTGATTGCCTAACACTGATTTGAACACTCTGGACACACAAACTGACAAAATTTATATGTTTACAGAAATCATTAAGAAATAACATGGACATCTACTGTCAGTTTACAGTTCAACACTCATTCAGTCCACTAAGGGAATGCACTATAGCCAGGCGAGGTACAGTGCAGTGAGCAGTGCCTTTGCAGCGGCCAGACTTCTGCCTGCTGTGAGTCAGAGACCTGAGTCAGCTCAGAGTCCCTGCCTCCCTGTCCCTGCCTCCTGCCTGCCTCTGTCCCTGTCCCTGTTCCTGTCAGTCACCACCGCTCTGACTGTGACTAACACACAAATGCTTGGTGGGTTTTAAGAGAACAGCAGGTCTTACAGGACAGTGTGTGAGAGCTGCAGAAGCAAAGCACTGGGGATGTGAGAATAGCAGCCCACAGAGATCCACTCACACTCACACACACTTACACACACTTACACTCTCACACACCTTTCACACACACATGCTTGCACATAAGCACATATGTGTACACACACCCATATAGCACAAATACACATGCACACACACCACCCTGACTTCAGTGTAAAAACAGCTGTTGTGATAAAATTTCATTGCGGGACACTTTATCTTGAAACATTTTACTTGGAAAGGCACAAACTCCTGGTAAATTATTCTACTGTGAGGCTAAACTGGAGACTCGTTTCAGTGGACAGCATTCTGCACCTGCACACACAGCAGTCTTGTGTAGGAGTCTTCCTGGATCAGTCTTTATTTTTATTCTCTTGTTAATTTCAAGCCCAGAATTCCATACTGTCTTTTTCTTTTTCCCAAAAGTGCAATTTAAAGAAGAGAGATGAATATGGGTGTTTCTCTCATTCTTCCACACTACCTGAGGCCAGTGGCTGTGCTACAAAGTCCACATTGACAGAAAAATAAACAGAAAATAACAACAGAAAAGAAATTAAAAAATAGAATTCCGGAACACTACGACATGAAAGTAAAAGGTTTGTTTTCCACTCAGAGAGAGGTGACCTTGAAAACAACTTCCAATTTAAATTACAAAAAGGAAAATAAAAACCCTCCACGTCTGCTGCGGGTGAGATTTCTCTCCTTCTCAGGAGTTTCCTTCTTGCTGCTGTCTGTGATCCCACCAATAAGGTCCATGCGACCCAAACACGCCTCCCTCACTGAACTAGTAGGTGCGTTCTTCCCTCAGAACAATGGCTGTGGCACAGATAATGTCCTCTGTGGAATCTAGGATACAACAGCTGTTTGAAACAGTCTCTTCTTTTCACAGTCTCAGGACACGTTTTGTGTTTCTTTGTTACTGTTATCATTTACAAGTGTATATCTTTAAAAAGGGAACTAGTGTCTGCCGGAGCGTCCACCTCACTGCTGAGTTAAAGAGCTTCCTTTGCTCGCCAGAAGAGGGCGCTGTGAAAAAGAGCCACGGCCCCTTTGCGCTGGCGTCCAGTGAAGCGCGACGGCTCCCCCTGCTGGCCCTCACTTGTGTCGCTGCAGCGCTTTCCTCTTCCTCCTCTTGAAGAAGCAGCAGCACCTGGTAGTAAAGAGAGATCAGCGGCCTCATCACCACAGAGAACTAAGTGCATTTTTATTATTATTATTACTACAGTGTGAAGAACACCACCGACAGGCATATAAACTGCAGCCACAGGGGCCAGTAATTACCATCAAAATTAGGGAAGCCATGCTGTGCAATAACTGCCCGCAGCGCTATCACCAGACTTAAAAGACACCAACTTCAGCCTGATAAACTTTTCCTTAAATAGCGAGTATAATCAGTCTGAGCCCTGATGACAGGGCTGCAGGACACGCGTTGCTCTGAGAGACGGACAGCCGTACTTGGTATCGTCGGCCACTTCCACTTCGGCGGGCGCAGTGATGGGGGCGTTGGAGTGGCCGGCCGTGGGGTCGTCTGTGTTCAGCTCCCCGTTGGTGGAGTTCATGATCTGCAGAGACACAGGACAGGAGCCGCACGTCGGTCAGACACACAGGACAGGAGCCGCATGGAGCCCGTCAGAGGGGTGTGAGCCGCGGGGTTTTAGGAAATAAAAATTTAAATAAAAGTTTACAGGGTACTCTGACCTCCTGCCCCTCAGAGCTGCACTTGCATGGTGATGTGCAGAACCAGAGGCTCCTTTCAGAAAGCACAGAATCCACAGCCACCACTAGAGGGCACTACATGCTTTTAGGACTGTGGCAGGAAATCTTAAGCTCTGCCCACTAATGTACACAATTAAGAAATAAGACAGACACTGATTATTATGTTTGTGTGAGCGTGGGCATGTGTGCCTGTGTGTGTGTGTGTGTGTGTGTGTGTGTGTGTGTGTGTACTGTATGTGCCTGTGAGTGTGAGTGTGTGTGTGCGCCTGTATCTGCCCGTGTGTGTACTGTATGTGCCTGTATGTATGTGTGTGTGTGTGTGCGCGCGCGCGCATACTGTATGTGCGTGCGTGCGTGTGTGTGTGTGTGTGTGCATGGAGACTCACCTGGTTTTTGGTCTGCTGCTGTGCTTTGTCCCTGCTGCTGGGCTGCAGGGGGGTGTCGGTGGGGATGGGGCCGATGGGGGTGGGCTGCGGAGGCAGAGAGGAGCAGAGCTGCTTAATCTCACCTCACAGGGACACGCAGTCACCTCAGAGTCCCTGCACTGCGGGGCCGTCAGCCCCCACAGACTCACCCTAACCCTGAGACTCACCCTAACCCCTAACCCAGAGACTCACCCTAACCCCTAACCCCTAGAGACTCACCCTAACCCTAACCCCAAACCCAGAGACTCACCCTAACCCTAACCCCAAACCCAGAGACTCACCCTAACCCCTAACCCCTAACCCAGAGACTCACCCTAACCCTAACCCCTAACCTCGAGACTCACCCTAACCCCTAACCCCTAACCCAGAGACTCACCCTAACCCCTAACCCCTAACCCAGAGACTCACCCTAACCCTAACCCCTAACCCCGAGACTCACCCTAACCCCTAACCCCTGCACTGCGGGGCCATCAGCACACAGACACTCACCAGCGGCTTCCCAACCCAGTCGTACTCATAGTCAAAGACGTAGCCATTGCGGTCGAAGAGGTCAGTGAAGAGCTTCCGTAAGTAGTCATAATCAGGTTTCTCAAAGAAGTCCAGCCTCCTGACGTAGCGTAGGTAAGTGGCCATCTCCTCTGCCAACGAAAGAAGGAAACGTCATAAACCCTGCACTGCGAGAGAGGAGACTGAGTGCAGACTGACTGACTCTCTCCTGAGTGGAGAGAAGCGCAGACTGACTGACTCTGACCGCCTGAGGAGGGTCAGTCTGCCGGGGAGTGCAGGACTCACCCGGGAAGCTCTCACACAGCACTTCGATGGGTGTGGCTCGTTTGGTATCTCCGATTTTCTGATACCGTTCCTTCAGTGTGTCCGCCTGGATCAGAGAGAGACAGTGAGAGTCCTGTACACCCCCGTTACAGCCGAAAAATGCCAAGGGACCACTGAGGCACCTCGGCTTACTGCACCCGCTATTACAGGCCTCTGGAGATACTTCCCTGAAAAACAATGAACACCTGACATCACTGTGGTCTTTTAAAATACATTAAAAGAAAAACTATGAAAATGACCAGAGAGGGAGATCAAATTAATCTAGCAACTAAAGGAATACTGTGCACATGGAGAGCTCACTACCTAATGCTAACAGCCATGAGCCATGAGCCATTCCCTGCAGGATCCCTTTGTCACTATGGAAACCGTGGGACAGAACCGTTGCAAAAAGAGCTTTGCACCTGAATGTTCATCAATTTGTGGAGCTCACAGCTTACGAGAATCCAACACATCACCACTGTGAGGGACTCAGGTGACTGCGGCCCTGAGGCACACAGAATGTAGGCCTGTGAGTCAGGGCCTCTGTGTGTCAGGCAGTGTGCCGCAGAAATTTGCTGTGATTTCAAAACCAGATTACTCGACAACGCTCAGAGAAACAACTAGTATCATCGGAAAGGGTAAATTCTGCTGTTTATTTTGATATGCAGTATCCCTCCTCTGTCACAATCCTCACCGCTATGTAGCAGGAGCTCTGGACCTGAACCGTGAGACGTTACGAGGTTAAAGGCTTTGCCTCCCTTTGAGACAGCATTCATACACATTTTTACCAATAAATTTCCATGACTTTTCCATGCCTTTTAGGCAAATCTTCATGACCATACATTCTCTGAAACGTCTGTGTATACACGAAAAATAAGAATAAAAATCCATGTCAAAATTTACCACAGTATATTTTAATTAAAATTAATGACAAGCAATGTGGTTTGATACAAAATAAACATTTATTTAAGTAACGCTGAAACACCAGTAAGATGTTTACAGAATAAAATGTGTCAAACCCTGAGAACTCCATTATGTAGCCCTAATTAACATAAATGACTGGGAGGCAACAATGTTTCAAAAATAAGTAAAGTAAATAAAAGTGTCCAGTAACAGTGACATTAATTTCAAAGATTTTGTAACTAAGTAAGTAAGTAACTAAGTTTTGTAATTAAGAAGATTTTAAACCAACTATGCCTCCTATTTACCATTAACCTAATTGAGCATTAACAGAAGATAACCCTCCCTGTTTGAATCCCCCAAAAACAATCTGGTCAGAGTCTGACGTTTCCCCACACAGAGAACAACATAACGTCAAGTGACGTGACTGATCTGCTGGAACATTAACGTATTGTTGTTTAACCCTTTCGCGCAACGGTCACACCGGTGTGACCGGCCGCTCAGGGGCGCCGCTAGGCATTTTGGGCCCTCTGAAAGAATATAATATTGGGCCACCTAAACCTAGACCACCCACCAACCTAGAAAACCCATTTGACAACCCAAAGTTTAATAATTTGTAGACTTCATGGATTGCTCTGTAAATATATTTTCAACGAAATACTGCTCACCTCCTTCAACCTTCAACTGGGAGGTGGGTTGAGGAAAGGGTTCCTAATCCTGAAGCTGCATCTGTGCACAGGGCTTAAAGCAACAAAATTTTCTGAGCCTGAAATGTTTTTTTTTTTTTTTTTTTGGGGGGGAGGGGGTAACAAAATAAGACGCAAAGTTGGTCGAGTAGAAAGATGCTGTGTTACAAATTTGTCCAAGTCATCATCATAGAATCGGACCAAGACGTTGAGAATTCTGTCCATGTTGCGGTTTGTGGACTCGTCAATGTTCAGTGAAAACATCTGTTTTGACAGCTTGTGCGCTAAACATTGCCTAATGTGACCGGCAATGTGGTGAGTGGATAGCTATCTAGCTACCTAGGTAGTTAGGCCATATTCCACTATAAATGCGGACTTTATGATTGCACACGTGGTCTTGGATGGATGAAGCGGCAGCAGCTACAGTGGCCACAGCTCCCGGCAACGTTGTATCACCACTGCATGTAATGACTTTACCGAAATGCAGATGACTGACTGGTAAAGATCGCGGGACACATCAATATTGATCCAGAGTGACAGGGTCTGGTGTTAACATTGTAATGTTAAGTCTTAGCAGGAGTCCTTGTATGGCCTGTCACCCTAAACTGAAGGAGGATTTGTAGAATAAATGTTAGAGTATTGATCTGCAGAGAGATGATCCGCTACATCTTTGAGCTGCTCATGTTCAGGGTCCTAGGTCATCGTGAGGAACCCTGGGTGCGTCATAAATGCATTATTATCTGATCTGAGAGTGCGCTCCCTGCGGTCCACATCACCATGGTAATTAGTAATGCTGACCCCCCACACTTTTGCTGTTGAGGCTTTCAGGGGGTCTCAAGCGACAATCAAGGGGTCCCGGACCCCCCGTATTTCGCACCCTGGTGTCAGGGCCTCTGTGTGTCAGGGCCTCTGTGTGTGTCAGGGCCTGTGTGTGTGTCAGGGCCTCTGTGTGTGTCAGTGTGCTCACTGTCGCACAGTCATTTTCCACACATTAAAGGTTTTTTAAAGGCTGATCTGTCCAGGTTCTCAGGTGCGCAGGTGTGATTAGGTGTGTTCAGAGAGTGACGCTGACAGAAGGTCACGCACCAGGATCCAACTGCATGTTTGAGAGGCCGACTAAATTCGACCCATTTTATCTGCACATAACTATGCACACAACTATGACAAAAACACCAAATAACTAATGTGTGAAGAAGGTTACAACCACATAAGAACACTTCACATGTCCATTTCCTGATTGCACTTTTATGAAGTCCTAACAGAATCTCATCTTTCTACTAGCTGTTTCATCTGAAATCCTAATATTCATTTATTAGCAGATACAGCAGCCATTTATTAACTGCAACTAACCAAGCGATTTCTTCCTTGGTAACAGGCAGCTTTTTTGTAAATACAGAATAAAATGTACATATGAAAAGTATAGTCCTTGTGTCTGTATGAAGATGTGTTCAGCCTGCGGCTGTGAAGTAGATTTCAGACAGTGCTTTTTGCCTCCTCCCAGCCGCACACACTGAACGCTGTGCATCTGATGTGGTCAGATGGTACCGGGAGATACAGGCATGAGCAGGAGGGACTTTCACACGCAGATGGCAGGAAAGATAAAACACTTGCATCAGTGTCTAGCTCACAAAACCACAAGATTCAAAAGATGTGAAAAGTGCTGATTTTCTGAGCAGAAAGGCACAACGGCTCAAAAGGCTATTCTGAATGATAAATTGAGAGAATAATGGTTCACACAACAAATGGCATTTAAAGAGAACATCCTGCACAACTGATCTGTAATCAGTCTAACGTCTTCCACAGGTGACACTCTAACCACACTGATAGGGCAGCAGCAGGAGTCTTCCTTTCATACAGTAACCTGAGTCTGCATGCTCCCCTAACCCTGCCCACACAAACTTTCCCTCCAGAGGGCTGATTGTCCACAGATTGTCAATGTAAACCTTTATTTTCTACTAAACTGTTGTTATACATTTCCTATGTATATGATTACATAACACATCTGAACTCTTTCAAGGGGCATGCAGTTTGCTTTGAACCAAGTGTTTGTAAAATCTGCCTGTATACCACCCTGCCCTGGTGTTCTGACGTTTCCAGGGAAACGCACTCCCCTGTCAGGGCCTGTGCGATGCTGCTGTATCACAGGGTACAAGGCGTGTTAGCGGTCAGACTAACAGCAGCAGACACAGAAAAAACGATATGCTTCAACATAAAAGATGACATAATATAAATTATCAAGACTTATCAAATATATAAGCAGGCAGGCGAGAGGGTGGCAGGAGAAACACAGATGAACAGCCAGTGTGTGAGATACAGCCTGTGTGTTAGCACCACTGTGAGCGTTGCTGTGAGCGCGGCTGTGGCTGTGAGCGCGTCTGTGAGCGCATCTGTGAGCGCGGCTGTGCTCAGCAGAAGCAGGGAAAGCCGCCGCTCGGCACCGCTGTCGCTCACCTTCAGGCCCTGCCACGGCAGGCTCCCGCGCAGGAAGTACATGAACATGTGACCCAGTGCTTCCAGGTCATCCCTGCGGCTTTGCTCTGCGGGAGAACAGGAGTTACAGACTGCATGGAACACTGTCCTAATGTTATGTATACAATGAGCATGACAGACTGGTAATGAAAATGGTGCATTTCAGTTCAGTTTAAGCTGTCACCAACAAGTACAGTTGTAATCTCATCTTCAGACACTGTAAAGTACTCTGTAAGTACTAAAACAAAACAAGAACAGGTCTGCTGGCTTCAACGCACTGCTGACAGGCCCAGCCGCAGCTCACCTTTCCCCAGGTGTGTGTTGATGCTCATGTAGCGCGCGGTGCCCGTCAGGCTCTTGTGCTCCCGGTAGGGGATGTGTTTTTTGGTCTCGGGGTCGATGTACTCTTTGGCCAGCCCAAAGTCGATGATGTGGATCGTGTGCTGCCGCTTGCTCCCCGGCCGCCCCACCAGGAAGTTCTCTGGCTTGACGTCTCTGTATATCAGGCTTTTGGTGTGAACATACTCCATCCGCGTTATCTGCACACAGCAGAGGAGACGCACAGTCAAGCCTTCTGAACAAAACACCCAACATCCCAACAAACCCCTCAGAGGAGAGTCAGGTCGGTCAGGCAGGCTGTGAGTCCTTACCAGCTGTATAGCGATCATGAGGACGGTCTTGAGGGAGAAGGTGCGGTCGCACAGGTCGAACAGGTCCTCCAGGCTGGGCCCCAGCAGTTCCAGCACCATGGCGTTGTACTTCCCGCATGGCCCGAAGTAGTACACCTGAGGCACGCCCTCTGAGGGGGCAAACACACACACACACTCTGTCACAGTGCTGGGTGAAGTGCTGCCAGACCAGCTACATTTACTGACCAACTGACAATCGACAAACACATCAGGCGTCACTGCATATTTTTACCGGGAAATCTCAGCTACAGAAGGTGTAACACGCAGAAACTAAGCACAGAACGCAAAAACCCTGGCATGGCTGTGTAGCATCTGCTCCCAGTGCTGCTGCCCCCGGGGGTTGCGGGTTCAAGTGCTCGGGGCACTTGCCATTTGCCATTAAAAGCAAACTCTGTCTCTTTGTTTCCTACACACTTCAGTTTACAGTTCTGAGACAGCCTTTGGGATGACAAAACCCCAGAAAAAAGCTGTTTTGCATTCAGTGATAAAATTTAAGTTTGCATATAACTGAACTGTCCTGAAAACATGCAACAGCCTTATCATCTGCACCTGATCAGGGCAACACTCTGACCTCAGTAAGCCACTGAGCGCCATACAGCTCTCCACGGCTGGGCCTTTGTTTGCATGTAACGACAGATCTCAAATGCAGTCAAACAATGTAACATTTTGTAAAACGTAAATATAACATTTTGTAAAAATAAAAATGATTTATCTAGGTGGAGAAGCAGCATTAAATTTATTTGGAAACACAGTCCTAATGTATCTAATCCCACAATGGGGAATGGGCTACTCTGGTATAAATTAGCACTCATTGTAATCCACATGGTACTGCTGGGTACAGCTCCAGAGACCAGGATGCAGGTGGCAGTGAGAGTGTTTACAAATGAGGCTCCAGACTGTGCCTTCAGTCCATCTCCACAGCTCTGAAAACCTGCCCTGTAACAGGCGAAATCTGGAACACTCACAGTATGATGGGACACTGAATTCAGAGGTGTCACTTCTTTTGGATTTTGGTTTTGGCTTTTTAACCTCTGTGGGGGAGAAGGAGTGCTGTCACAGTACTACAGCTAACTTACAGCATCTCAACTACATCTGATCATCAAGGGCCAAGAAGCAGCCTTCTCTTTCTACCAGCCTCAGGTAGTGTAGCAGGTGATGTGATTCACCACATTCCACTGTGTGTGTTAATTACACCAGGCACATTTTCAACTCACAACAGGCTGCCCTTGGAAGCTAACCATCAGCTAGGCATCTCACCCAGTTTCAGGGAGATACTGAAGCTAAGCTAAAAGATAGACATCTTTGCAAATTCAGCACTTTGATTTGCGCAATCGCGACTGAAAATGAGGACATTGAGTTCAAAGGATGTAAGATTGGTATTAATTTTGCCCTGGGTTTCCATCAGTTTCAGAGGCGTAAAAGGCCTGACAGATGACACAGGCCTGCATCTCTCACTGCCAGTCCGGGGCCGGAGTGCACAGGGGAACACGCTGTTCTCTACAGCTAGCAGCTTCCACCAGACACCAGACACCAGCACGAGCCCACAGGCTGCCAGAGCACAGAGCTGCTACACCTCCGGCATCAGTAACGTACGGCGATACCCAGAGCGCAACCGTACAGCGATACCGAGAGCGCAACCGTACAGCGATACCGTACAGCGATACCGAGAGCGCAACCCTGCGCGCGGACAGGTTTAACAGCAGGGACAGGAGACAGGGTACAGGGTATGGGCAGCCCCCCCACCTTCACCCGGACACCACATCATCCTGAGCCTCATTCAAGTCATCAGCTGCTGAGGTTATCCACACACCTGTCTGCTGCAGCTTCAGGATTTGCATGATGATGGTGACGGGTTTGCAGGGGCAGAGATCACTGCAAGCAGACCGTCTGACCTGAGCAGCTGCAGCTGCCTGCAGCACAGTCTGCGCAGTCTGCAGCCTCTGGGGAAGGCTGTCACTCAGAGCTGTCACTCACCAATGCCGGGTGACCTGTCAACTACAACTGCCATCTGCAAACACTGCAAACTCTGTCAATCTTGCTTTGACAGCTGTTAAAAAATCTTTGACTTTTAAAAGCAACTGTGAGGATCCCCTACCGCTGCTCAGCGGATCTGTGAGGTCCATTCCGCTACTCCCCCAAAAAAATCATGCAGGAGAAAACATGGGAACCATGGTTACGTATGAGTTACTGCTCTGCTCAGATTTCAGATTTCATTTCATTCAGGATTGCTCATTATTTGTTTAAAGTGAATTTGCTTTTTGTGTAATTCTGTTTCATTTTCTCCTTTCATGCCTTGATATTACTATTAATAATTTATTTCTCCTTTGCGCACAATAAAATAAAAACAAATTTCCAAAAAAGTGTCAATATTTAAAATAATGGGGCAGGGAGCTAAACTGCTGTCTGACTGACTGCACAGACTGACAATAAAGAAATCTAACTCCATCTGGTGGGAGGTCCAGCAGCATGCGGTGCCCCCTCTCTCTGACTAAGCAGCCAATGAGAGACACTGTGGAGCCAGAAGGAAGGAGCACAGCCCAGCAGACTGGGAGACATCAGGGCCCAGAGAGGCAGGGCAGGTCTGCGCATTAAAGATTCACACATCGCAGTTCTGCCTTCCATCAGCGCCGAGCTTCTCCGACGTACCGGAGCTGAAACCTGAGGACCCAGCGCTCTGCCAGACCCGTGGGATGTGCTGGCTTACCATATCCCCGCCGCACACAGCCCGGCCCATGCGGTATTTTTAGCGCTGAGGTGGTGGCGTACCCCACATGGCATTGGTCCCGCGGCAGTCAGCAGATATGCTGTCAGAGCCTGGGAAACGGCACGTGTGAGCTGACACTCACAGCCTCACACGGCCTCACACCCCCACACGGCCCCACACGGCCCTGCCACACACAGCCCTGCCACACACAGCCCTGCCACACACAGCCCTGCCACACACAGCCCCTTATTCAGACGAGGACTGATGTGAAAGTGGTCATCAGGTCATTCTTTTCTGTTCTCTGTTCCATGGGAGACAGGTGAACAGAGGTTACCTACTTTAGCCTGATACCTTTATTTTTTCCTTTTGCCTTTGAAGAAATTTGGTGAACGGGTAAATGTCTGGCAAATTCATTTCTCTTTCAGGGATCATCAGGGACTGTGTCTCAGATGACACCATCTGAAGGTGCTAACTGCCATAGTAATAATAAAAATAATCCCAAGGCTGGCTGACTCTGGACCCACGTCATTTACAGCTGGTAGGATACACTAAGCAGGAGGCCCTGGGGTCAGAGGTCAGGACTGATCTCCCCCACCACTGGAGACAGCCCCCAGCACTGTTACTCCAGCTTGAATAATTCTCTTCAGACTCGACCATGAGCAGAGAACGGGGCACTGACATTACTTATGAGAATCTTTTCATTTATGAGGTGGCTGATCAGCCAATGACACATCTCTGGATTGCCTCAGTCTAAGTCACCTTCAGCAGGGGATGCAAACTGTCTTTTCCCTTCAACCGCCCATCAAACATAAATCTGCCCCTTTATAACCAAACTGAGAGTCCATCAGCACAGGACAGAGAACCCAGCGGCACAGGAGAACCCAGCGGCACAGGAGAACTGGCAGCGGACAGTGTGACTGGTAAATTAGGACGGTACATTAAAACAGACTGGGGGAGGGGTTAATGAGGACCTGTATGGATCCCGGCTCATGTGACAGGGCAGGACGTGTGTGTGCAATGCATTGTGGGAGTTTCCCTGGGCTTTCTCTGCCTCTGAAGGCTGTGAGACGCAGTCAGTGGAGATATATGATAGGGTCAGTGCTGTGTGGAGAAGGCCAGCTATTAATATCCCAGCAGGAAACCCCCACCCCCAATAACACTGCAGGGTCCTGCTCTGGCACCAGGCCTGCAGGCCCCATAATCTGCCCATTAACTCATGCTTTACTGGCAGAGACAACTGAAAACAAACACCAGCAACCGTGCTGGGCTTATTTTTAGTGTGTGTAAATGTCATTACATCTTCGAGCCGAGTGTTCCAGCATGTGTTCGCCCTCTGCATACGCTGTAGTGCTCATTCATGTCAAAACGTAAAGGACTGATCTCCCAGCTAGGCGACGACTCCAGGATTACTTTAATTAACCTACAATCCTCATAAATGGGAGCAATCACACAGTCAAACACAACAGGCAGTGCTGCACTCGCCTTTTGCAGACAGATCACAGATCTAATAAATAAGCTAAAAATTTAAGACAGTGGGCTGATAAAAACAAATGACTCACTGCTGCTCCTGAAACGGCCCCATTACATCATTAGGTTGCAGTGTATGGAAACAGCCGTCTGCTGCTGTGTCACAGACCCCGCCCTCCGAGAGGCAGAAACTCACCATCAACCCAACAAGCAAAACAAATAGAGCCAAACTCTGCCGCTGGGATAGCCTGGTCCTCGCAGCCCCCCCACCCATCAGCACAGTGCAACGCTCAGAGCTGGTTAGGATCAGGGGTCAGGGGTCAGGGTTAGATCCGAGCTCTTGGCCTGCCTGTCACACAGTCAGAGCGCTTCCTGCTTACCTGAGTTTCCCAGCTGTTTGTAGAATCTGTACTCCAGGTGCAGCTGAGGGGCCCTGGACTTGATTGGCTCCTGAAAAACACAGAAAGGGCGTGTGTGAGCGCAGAGTCTGCAGCAGGAGGCTGTGACCTGATGGCCGCAGCGCTTCCCGGCTTACGGATAAACGCACCTTCATGGAATTATGAGTCATGATGGGACATCTGACATTACAGCTGAAGGAGAGAGGATGGAAAAGCGTAAAACAGCAGTCTGAGCTCTCAGCCTTGCGCGACTCTGACTCCCTGCTGAACCTCCCCCAACAGGCAATCTGAAACAGACTATTGCAATTGCTAGGCCTCACTTTAAAGACTGCTTCTTCAGTAATTTTGTGGAGAGAACTACTGCAGCACAGTACACTTATGACAGCTAAACCGACTGGGTGTCATTTCAGCAGCTACAACCCAAACTCATTTTCACTTCTGTGTTTCAGCGGATGAGGGACCTGCCTCTGACTTTCACTCCCTCATCAGTGCTACAGCTGGTGCTGGAGGCCTGAGGCCCGGTGAGGCCTGAGGCCTTATCTGCTGCAGTCAGCTTGTCATAAAAACAAACAAAAAACATGATCAAAAAACATGACAACTGTGAGACATTAAACAGGAGAATGCCAGAATTCAGGCCCAAACAGTTTGTTTGCTATCGCTGCTGCGTTTTTACTGTTTTCATACTACAGCTGAAATATGACTGCACTCATTTTTATAATGTCCCCTTTACCCTTCAGACAATGCAAAACTAACATTCCCCTGCACAACATTCACACACATCTGCACTGTCCGACTTTCTTAATACTCGGATAGTGACTTGACTGAATTGTTGGATGTAAATATCACTATCACTTGTGCTTAACTATCACTGGGTCTCAGAGCACTGAAGTACATGCAAGAAAACAAGCTCTACAGTTAGTTTTAACCACTCTTTCAATCAGAACAACCACCCCCTCCACCTGAGAGAGACCAGCGCACTGCTCCAGCCCCCTCCACCTGAGAGAGACCAGCCCACTGCTCCAGCCCCCTCCACCTGAGAGAGACCAGCGCACTGCTCCAGCCCCCTCCACCTGAGAGAGACCAGCGCACTGCTCCAGCCCCCTCCACCTGAGAGAGACCAGCGCACTGCACACCCCCTGTAGCTGAGAGAGACCAGCACACTGCATTCTTTGCTGGGCACATTTCACCTTCTGCCCTCAGGGGGCGCTAGGCCGGTGTGGGAAGACGGGGCATGAATACCCTCCTCTGAATCACACGTGATGCTGGCGTGTGCCGTGTGCTGACCGGATGGAAACAGACTGGGGTTATAAGTGCAGAAACACACAGACAGATGGCACAAAACATTCAGAGCTCAGCAGCAGAGGACAAGGCTTATGGCGGCTTCATGTTCACATTGTCAGACACCGCCAGCAGAAAACGGCCAGCCGCCAACGACCAATCAGATCACTGCACAGTTTAACCGGGTTTCACACTTAGTCACTGAACTAACCAGATGCCTCTGCACATGCCTGCCAGCAACAAACAGTGAACAGCCCGTTTACCTGTTTGTCTGACTTCACACAGCGATTATCATCAGCTACTGCACTGACCACAGGGACAGCGAAATGCTCAGCACCCAGCACTTATCTCCTGAGAATGTGACTCTTGTGTGTGTGACCTTTCATCAAATAAATCCTTACTGCAAGCAGCAAGCAATTTATTTTAAAGACACAAATGCCCTTCACGCTACTAAGGAACGTGAAGTTCCTGATTGAGGATCAAAGTGGTTCATACACTACTGTTACAGGCTGAATAATAATTGATCAAAGCATTTGGAAACAACTGCATTATACTGAGTTACAGGTTATACAAGGTAAACTGAGCAGGATGGGTCTCCTAATGCCTGCCTCTCTCTGCAGGGGCAGACAGGTACCCCACTGTAACATGAGGCCCGGAGCTGCTCCCCTGCACAGACTCCTTGTACATTCTGACTGCTTTGACTGGTGTGTCTACATGAAACACTTACAATTTAAATAAAACAGCCTCCAAGAAAGTGGCAGGATGTTCTGATGAAAAATGAAGCTCCTTTCCTGTAAAGGTGATAACAGTTCTGTACACAACTCCTCTTCTGGAAGGCGCTCTGCTAAATGCCAATAATGTAATGTAATAAGAGCGTCCGCAAAATGCATGTAATATGATGTAAATGTTGCAGCCAGAATTTCAATAAGCCATTCCAGCATCAGTCATTCACTGCTTTTTAGGTGGTTGACAGTTCCTCAATTTTGACACTTTTAGGAGGAAACATGTTCCCTTTTTACCTGAACTCTTACCTGAAAAAAAATGTCAGCACACCTACAGTAGCAAGTTAACCTGCATTAATGCATGAGGCATTCACCAAGAGAAAGCAAAACAAGGAAGAACTAAACTCTTCTTTGCTAAATGTCACATTACTAAAGCACTAAATCCATGCGCTTAAGCAATCAGACCATCATGCAGACACAGCACAGCCTGCTCCCTCATAATGTCTTCCAGCCAGGTGCATGAAGCACCCCTGCCCAGTGAGGTCACAGAGCCGCACACCAACGGCAGGCCCCACACAGAGGCGCGGTACCCCACACTACCCCACCCCACACTACTCTACACTACCCCACCCCAAACTACCCCACACTACCCCACACTACTCTACCCCACCCCACACTACTCTACTCTACCCCACACTACTCTACTCTACCCCACACTACTTCACACTACCCCACACTACTCTACACTACTTCACACTACCTCTATCCCACACTACTCTACACTATCCCCACACTACTCTACACTGTCAGGAGTCCTGAACTATCAGGCACATCCCTAAGCGACTATCTGATCATTCACGCCTGGTTAAGGTATAAGAATAAGGTTATTTTATTTGCAGCTCTGTGAGGCCACCCCAAAAGTCACACACCAAGCCTGTAAGAAATGATTTATCGTACCCACAGCTACAACTGTCTGCTCAATCTGTAATTACAAACAAGCTGTTGTGTTTGAAAAAGGAAATAGGAAGGAGAATTGAGCAGTTGCTGCTTTCCTAACAGTGACCACAGCTGCGATTTGATCAGGTTCCAGGTTCCTGTGCGTGTGTTTCGAGGGAGAGCTGGACACTCCCACTGCACACCTCCAGCGGGGAGATGAGCTTCCTACACACAGCTCTTTATGACACAGAGTTTACGGTCCAGTTTGTCAAAAAGCGGAAAGCTCTTAATCACTGCAATAAACCAGAGAGAACGCATAATTTGTCACTAGTTATAAGAATGAATTTGCACTTAAGTCAAAAGAACATCCTCATGTGAGGAGGAAAGATACTCTGCGCAGCCAGCAGTCTGGCGCAGACACAGGGTCTCCCAGCGGCCTGACCGAGGGGCCGGGGAAACCACTCCCCCGCTCCCCACTGATCTCTGATCAGTGTTTACCAAATTAAGCAATGCTCACGTGTGCATGTTACTGAAGAAATTTTACAAGAAGCATTTGATCTACCAGGACTCACCTGCCTGTCATTAAGAAAACTGCACATCTATTATGTGATGTTTAATGACATAAGAGCAAGCATATCAGAAATGCGAGGCCATCAGAAGGATTCCATACAGAGAGAAGGCAGAGACTGCACGAGAGAAACGTGGTGCTGTTCCTTTAAGAAGTGGGTCCCCTGAGCGTCAGACTGCAGCGGGTTTCAGGCACTTCCTGTCTCCATCACTGGTGGTTTTGTCAGTGTGAGAAAGTGCAAAGCTGCAGACTGGGCTACTGTGCGGCCGGAGGCCTGGGGAACAAAGACGACCTTTCAGCACGCTGGGGGTTTCTGCAGGACTGCGCCGTGCTGTTCCCCACGCACAGAAGCGGTGTCCTCCCATCTCTCCAGAGTGACACTGCCACACGCGTCTGCTCCAGGTGCACAGAGAGTTCATCAGCCCCCAGGGGCTTCAGAAAAAGACAGCAGCCTCACTGTGCTAACGGCAGCCTGGGTTGCATATGTACATCTAAGCAAACAGAATAAGAGCTCCTCCCCTTTCCTGCCTTCTGAGCCACCAGGACCACAAGGTACCAACAACTGATATCCGTTTCCTTACTGAACACACACCATCCACCTGAGTCAACAATCCTCCTAAACACTGCCTGCGATGGCAGTTCCTCTTATGCAGGAAGCTAAGATGGCCACTCTGCCCCTTCATTCCTGCAAAGTTCATCTGTAGCGCAAAGTGCAACTGTTAGTGATTTACTGTCCTGTAAGGCCACCAGTGAGAGCGGCATCACTGTGCTGACATAAGAGCGGAGACAGACAGAACTGGACTCGAGAATAAAAATACTGACAGATGGAATGCTTCACAGAGGGGGAAAAAAACAACAGAGGATTTCAAAAATAAACAAATGAAATTACAGCGCCGGCCCCAGCGATCAGAGATGAGCCTCCAAAATCCAGCCTGACATTTAGAGGACTGTACAGATAATAATTTTCCATCTTCTGTTTGTTGGGGGAACAGTGCGCAGACGCTGCCTGGGATGAGCCCCCGATGGGGTGCAGTTAAACACAAACCTGGCCCTCAGACACTTACTGCCCCAATAAAACAGGAGCAGAGATCTCCCCATTAAAAGCTGCATTCTTCCACACAAAGCTCCAGTCTCCAGACTGTATCAAAATGCGCAACACACACCAGTTCAAATATGAAAATGAAAAAATACACTCATCCTCTAACTGAAAGCTGCCAGCCTGTTATTTACAATTCCCCCACATTTTATACAGAAAAAAATCTGAATTAAACGCCAGATCATTAATTAAGTTTACATGGAATCTGCCAGACTAAGATGGTAATTACAGCCCAGTTTCTCTGCTCTTTTTCCGTGTATGGACTCCTACCGTGTGGCCCCAAAATCATACTTATCGTAGAGGGCGTTTTAACCACATTTTCAACCCGCCCCCATCAGCATCTGCAAATGAAAGTGAATTCGTCACCCCGAAAAACAGTACATGACACAGAGCGCTAAGGCAGAGAGAGAGACTAAATGATCACTGTCGTGTGCAGTTGTTCAATACGATAAACCCAAACTGCTTCTCTTCTCTGCATGTGGAATTGCAAACACTGACACAGGCAGCATTCCGGGTTTCAGGAAGGACCCAGAGCAGCAGCTAGCAGGCACCCAGAACCACTGCGTTACCCAATTATATGTCTGGCATTTCAAACAATAATCAAGAATGTAGCAATCAGAGCCAGCCGCTCCGGCCCTGACAGCCACCTGCAGAAGCCCTCCCCAGACCAGTCATTTCATGTGGTTACCACGACGCCACTCCAGGACGCTGAGAAAAGCACAGCCTGACCCCCCTCCCCACACACCGGAGATACACCAGCCTGAACACGCCCGCTGTGCCTCCCTCCTGTGGGACGTTACATAACCCCACTCAGGGCCTGTCTGCACAGGGAAGACAGACCAGCCTCCTCCCTGACTAACACAGAGAGCCAGACGAGCCGTGCATCTGATATCACAGCACATGCGGTCAGCATTCAGCCACTTCCTGTGCCACAGACAGGTGCTGCATCAACAGCACAGGCCTGATCAGCCATTATGCAACAGCCTCAGAGCTGCTGACAGACACTGCCAATCTCCTGTGTAACGCTTTAGAGACGATGGGGGCAGGGGATGGGGAAATGGGGAACGCTGGGGCCTTCCCTCTGACTGAGATACAGGCAGTCACTGTGCCGTTACTGGCAGGCCTTACCAGTTTGATAGCCACATATTCGTTGGTGTACAGGTTCTTCCCCAGCCGCAGCTCTCCGAAATTGCCGCAGCCGATCTTCTTTCCCACACGGAAATTGGGGCCGACCATGAGCACCCCAGAGTTGGTCCCTGTGCTCCGGCTCCCGTGTCCTGTCCTGCTCCCGGCCGCCCTGGACATCCTCTTTCCCTCCTCGGCCTCCCCCTTCCCTCCTCTCTTATCAAAATCCATAAGCTTGTGATACCCTGGCCTCTCCACGGTTACTCAGCTGCCATGCAAACCAGGGGGCCGAAAACACCGCCACGGAGGGGGGGCAGCAGCAGAGAGGGGGGGCTTTCTGTGCACACAGACAGACACAACGCACTAAACGCTTTCAGAAATAAAACTGGCAGCAACAGCAGCAGACGCAGCCAACGGCAGTTGCTCCTGGATGAAGCCGCTCTTTGTTCAGTACGCCTTTATTCTGATCCTCCTGAGATACAGACACAGTTTTCTGCTGTTCAGCGCTTCTCCCCGTCTGCTGTCAGAGAGACATGCTTCTGCGCACACTGGGCAGGCGGTGTGCGGTGACCAGACGCACACACTGGCACACACTCCCGCACACGCGCGCCGAGTCGCCCGCTAGTGGCAGCCGCGCGCGGGCCGGCAGCTCGCTCGCGCCTCCCTCTGCGCCTCCGGGGGGTCGCTCCTTGCTGCGGCGCACATTCTCAGGGTTCCGATGCTCCCGGCACGGGTACAGCTGCAGGCCCTTCCACCGTGCTTCTGCAAAAACCAACACAGAAAAAACATTCAGCAACTCACTCTACCCTACAGCTTGCACAGCCCTACATAAACACACTGTTGAAGTCTCAACAAGCAAGCCATCGGCATGGATTCACTTTCAAAGTATTCCAGACCTGTCAGAGAGATCATTTCTGTACGTTTAAAAATGGCTTTGCCATCATGATACAAACATGAATATAGATCAAGTATCATTTAAACACTGACCAACTGCATATGGATGCAGTGTTTCCACTAAAAAGGCATGGCATTGACACCAACCCAATACAGACAACTGCTGGGAGGACAGAGTACTGATTTACTGATCTGGTATTATAGCTAGGAAACTGACACATAAATGTAACATCTCATGATGTGCAGGACATTTTTGTGGCAACTTCATTTATCTAACTGGCTTAAATACACATTTTTGTGGCAAAAATTGTTTGTGGTTCTGCATCTTGGATTGCAATACAATATTTGACACCAGCAAGAAGAGGGAGGAGAGACAGCTTCCTGTGAAGCTGTGTGTGTGAAAGCGTGTGCTTTAAACACCACTAACTCTGCTCCAATAACATGAGCTTTACAGATAACTAAAATATTCCTTTACTGCTGGTAGAACACCTGATTTCTGATACTTACAGTAATCTGTTACCACAAGGTGCCATGTTACAGGAAACAATGATACTGTATACAGACCGCAAATGCATTAAAATGTCTGAAATGTAACAGAACAGGAGAATGCTAACTGTTTCGGGGGAATGTTTTTGGGGATACAGGAGGAGCCAGCCGCTCACAGGGCTGTGCTCATTTTCCTCTTTGTCTGGTGATGATTACATGGCAATTATGAACTCATTTGTAATTACATGTTAATGTCACAGTATGCTACTTTGTAATTAATTATTTGTTGCCCACACCAAACCTCAAAAACAGCTCACATGTGGCTACTGAAGTCAGGCCTCACCCCAAACCTCACAGATTTACCCTCCTTTCTGAGTTACTTCAGGAAGTTCATATACCGATTGTCTGTCAGAAACGTGTACTTTTTTTAAACATCACCGCATTTACCAAACCCACCACACGGACAGACAGCAGGCCGATTCCACAGCTGATGCCATATCCACTGCAGGGGTTAACTGACACAGTCACTCAGAAAACTCCCCTGATTCTGGGTTTTTCCACACGGCCCCACTACGCCACTGGGCAGAGGCAGGTACACATGATCCGGCCTGGTCTGTGACACAGTCACAGCTGTGGAAGCAAGGATGTCTGAACGCTACAATTCAATAGCTCATTTTGTGTTGGAAGGGAGCCCGTATTCTTAAAATTAATTCTTAAAAATCTTATTGATCTCAAACCATTACTGATAATTAGACCTGTCCTCCCAGACTTCCCCGTGCTGTCTGTGCAGTGCTAGCAGCCAGGACACAGCGCCCGCAAACACCTGGAGCATCCCGAGCAGTTATCCCACACACCTCTGCACACAAGAAGAGCACAGCCCACCTCCCGGCATCTCTACGCACTCCAACTGGCTGTGCTGAAACAGGAATGAACAGAGCAGCCCTGACTCTGGTAACGGAGAAAAGAGCAAGGAAGACAACTTTCAAGTCTTTAAAAATTAATACAATGAATAAATAACAGCAGCGCAAAGCAGCAAGAATCTATTTTCAGTTTAGCCAGGAAGAGAATTCAGTGAAGTAATCAATATGGAGGGACAGGGTGATGTGGACAAAGCATCTCCTTTCAGGAAGCATTATCTGCTGTTCCTGCGGATCAGCAGCCGTGTGGCCTCACAGCCCTGAGCGATACACATGGCTGGCCCGTCCGCCCCACACACAGCTTTGCAAGCTACTACCAGGGTCTTCCTTTCAGTAATGCCATTATAAAAACTAATAAAATGGTAAAAATACTATACGAAATATGACTAGGCCAACAGGCCACTCTTTTCACTATACTAAACACCTGCAGTCCATATAGGAAGCTACACCTTCACACAGTCCTGCCTGCTGCACAGTGCCTCTCAAAACAAACCCCCACATCACCCCCTCACACTGATCTCAGCCTGCAGGACCTGCTGCTGCTCACACTGATCTCAGCCTGCAGGACCTGCTGGTCTCTGCACAGCTGGCAGCAGGGGCTGAAATCACTGTTAGGCAGTCATGCCCCCCCGTCCACAGGGCACAGAGATCTCGCTAATCCTAAAAGCGCAGGTAAGGCCAAAGATGCGGCAACAGGCTGCAGTCACTTTGGGAAATTCACTCCTTCCTGAGGCTGCTCCCTGCGAGGGCGGGACAGGCCTGTAATCCGACGCTGGAAACGCGTTCATGCCCCGGGGGTGGGGGCATTCTGCAGCTCCTGTCTGCACCCTCCCTGCAGGCTTACTGAGGAAATCACAGACCTTCTCGTCACTCATATTCAGCTAACATTACAGATGAAGAACAGAGTACAGCCTGCTGACGATGCGCGGATGGCCAAAGCACGGTATTCTAGCTGAATTTAAAAGATATGATATATGCTGCAGGAACAGCATGGGCTTTTTCTTGTCATTTCTCTGCTCCCTCTACAGATCGTTACACCACATATAAGCACTGCCATTCATTCCAGAGCTAAATTACCAGTCTAAATTATAAACCTCTTTCACAGGGCATCTAAACACACCCTCTGATGTAACCTTTGTTTTCAGTTCATCTCTGCCCCACTGAGGCTACCCCACCCCATATAACTGCCTGTGCTAGCCTTACGCACAGCAAGCAACTGCCCCAAGAATTCTGCTTGCCCAACACAGTCAGTGAGTTTGGGGACCTGTGCCTAATGGGACTGTAGGCCTGACACATGAGGTAAAGGGTGACAACAAAAACTCTGATTCTTGACTTCCTTTCATCACGACCAGCAGACATGGCTACATTACTGCACCTTATTAAAGTAACAGACCAGTCTTAATCTTCAGAATGGGTACACCATCAGAAACATCTGCCATTCCAACTTGCGCTGAACTGGAGCCTGCCAGCTCTGTCTGCAGGGGGAAACCGAACCCCTGTAAGCCCCTGTGCAGCACAGGGAGGCACGCGGGGCCGGGCGGGGCCCGGGTGGGGCCGGGCGGGGCCGGGGCGGGTCGGCCGGGAGGGGCTCCCCCCCCCCCACCAGGCCCTCCCGTACAGAGGCTGCTGTGAAGAGAGTACGGAGTACAAACGGCTGCTCCACATCAGCGTCCCATCGAGGGGAGAAAGCGTTTAAAAATCACACCCCGAGAGAGAAGCTCCATGGCAGTCACCAATGGTGAGGTACAGCAAACAACAGCTGCGAATTCTGGAGAAATGCCGAATTCATGCCCTTTGTGTTCTCCCCTCTGCTGTCTTACTCAGACACGCCGGCATCCTCTGAAACACCAGGAGGGTGAGAGGAGCGAGACCCGAAGAGGGAGGCACAGGGAGCTCTTTCGGTGGGGGGTAAGTGCCTTCCCCCTCAGAGCGACAGCAACAGGGACTCCGGCCCAGGCGCTGTGCCCCCTCACCCCGGGAGGAGAACCCATGGCCTCAGCTGCACCCAAAACAACGGGAAGTAGTCCAGATGTTTTCGTGACATTTTCAAATAACTGACGAGTTATACAGATAACTACTATTTTATATCCCAATATATTAACATTTTACGACAAAAATGCAATTAGCCACATAATGGAAACAACATCTCCAATTACTGTTTTTTCTTTTAAAATCCCGTTGCAAACCAACAAAAGCAAAGAAAATGAAACAGAAAAATAATAAGTTTAAGTTAGCTAGACTACTTACCCAGCATGACAGATGTGAGGCTAGCTGGCTAACTCGGCTAGCCTGTTAGAGTTACAGGGTATGCTAGCCTAACTACGTTTCTACTGATAACCAGCTGAACAGCCGGCTAGCTACCACTGCAAGCTTACTTAGATAGTTAACCATAGCTAGCTCCCTGGATGCAGACGAAAATGTAGTTTCAGTTACAGCAATGTTAAGATTACAACTAGACAGCTGAAAAAGAAAAGATTATTTCTGGAAACCAAACTGTGTAGGTGTGTAGCTAGCGCTAGCGGTATCTCGCCATCCATACTTGCAAAAGGAAATTAGCTATCGAAGTAGACGGAATTAGTTAAATTCGCCAATAAAATAATTATCAAACTCCTAATTTACCTAAAGTTACTTACATTAACTGAGTTAGCAACATCTGCTTATCTAGACATTCTATGTTAGCCTCACATTTTCCCTCTTGCAAACTGTATTTCATCGGCTAGCTAGCCAACTGGATGGGCCTAGCCACCCAGCGGGACCCGTCTCGCCATGGACTGATCCATAGCGAATAAAATGGAATAATATGCGAACAAAACGCAAATAAAACGAGAATAAAATGCTGCAAGCCCGGGGAACTAACGCAGTTGCACATTTCTGTTTACAAAACCTATCTAGTCCAACATCCTAGCCGCTTAGTTAACCATGTCATCACAGCCAGCTAGTTAGCTAACCTAGCCAACGTTAGCTATTGAACCAACTTCCAGATCGACTCCTCCGAGATCGAACGAATGAAAATTATAAAAATATCCAGCTTTTCTATGCTGGTTAGCTGTCGTTAGCTAACGTTGCTAGCTAGCTCTTTCCTTCTCCTTTCCGTGTGGCCTGGCTAAGTTAGTTTGAACTGGGCATATCGGTAGCGATAGCTAACATCACATTTCATTCAAACCATATAAATAAATGGCCAACAACCCAACCAGCATGACATCCATACTTTATTCAGCAAAACAGATAAGAACCACACTTAGGTAAGTCATATTTTTCGCATTTTAACGTTAGCAGCACATCCATAGCCAGCCAGCTAACATCAACTGGGCAACTCCTTAATCCTTACCACCCAAATCCATTTATTTAATCTCAAGGAATAATTTACGGAAAAATACAATCCAACACAGTGTTGGTGAACAGAGGAAATCCTTTTACCTGTTCAGATGTGTTTTTAATGTATGTGAATTCCCATGTTGCGGGATTTTACGGAAAATTTCTTGATTTCATCTCCTTCTGCTGCCTCCCTCCTTGCTGTTGTCTCTTTAAGCCTCCCCGCTCAGCCTGCGAGCTCTCTGCGTAGCGCAGCGCATCCATTCCACCGCTACGCTGCCAAACCTGCGTATGTGCGGTCCAGAATACGGTCCCCGGAAAACAGCCGTGCGCAGCTACGGAGGCTCCTGGAAGCGGCGTGCGGTGGGGGAGCAGGGATCGGCTTACCGACCCGCAGTCTTTACCCGCAGCTGTGGCTGTTCTCGGTGTATGTATTTAGTAGCATATTCCCACCAAAACGCCAAGTAATTCAGGTGTGCTAGGTACTTACGCTTACTCTCTTTAAGTGCTTAGGAACACTTGCAAAAGTAGGTTTGCCACAGGTTGTGATATATATATGTGTGTGTGTGTGTGTGTGTGTGTGTGTGTGTGTGTGTGTGTGTGTGTGTGTGTGTATGCCGTAACGTATGTATGTAGGTAATGTAATGTCTCCCAACTTGCTCAATGTACTGTATATATAGGAGGGTCATTTTTGTGGCATGGCACAAATAGAGATGTTACTTTAACATTAGAGTTTAGAAATATAGTGCAGAAAAGGCACACACACAGTTTGTAGAGGTATTGCACTTTTCAGCAGCAGAGCATCACATTGATAGAGAAGATTTTTTTTTGTCATGGGTCTGAAGCAGAGGGTCCATTTTCTCTTCAGGTGGTAAGAGGAGAGCACACGAACTAAAGCTGCAGGAAGGATACAGGACACACTGGGTAGCTCTGCTTTGCTCCAGTCTGTGAGAGGAAAGGCTGCACAGATCGTTCAGTGAGGCTCGGCTTCCTGTTTATACCAGTAATTTTAATGTCTGATGAATTTTTCAAGTGTTTCTATTGATTTATTAAGAAAAGTATGTTAGCTAATTGAATAACATGGTGTTTTGTGTACTGAAAAAGTTGGAGATTGTGGAGATAATATTTATATTTGTGCTACATGTTCTGGGTTAGAGTGATACTATGTATATGAATTGATGTAGTGTAACAGGAGAGTGGTGGCAGGCCTGTTTGGCAGTGAAGGTGTTAAATCATTTCATGGTAATGGTAAACAATTTTGCCAGCAAACTGAAAATAAAATAAGACAGCTAGTTAGCTAGAAAGCAAGAGTAATCCACTGTCAGCCTTATCTGCTCGCAAACTGGTTAGCAAACTCAGTCAATGCTGAAACTTATCAGCAGGTTAGCAAGATCAGAGATTATCTCACTGTCAGAGGATACAATGGCACACTGACATTTATTCATGAAAACAATAATGTTATTTATTAAGCTGGTTGACATGACTGACAACATGACACTTGTTGATCAATTGGAAACCGAACTCTGTATCCTAATCCTCCTCAGGGTCATTATGGTTATATCTGTAGAAAACCCCAAAAGGGCCTAAATCTTTTGCATTTTGTAGGTATGGGGTATGTTCTGTCACCTTGAGGTCAAATATTCCTAAAATATGTGCTTATACAACTAAATCTGATTATGAATACCTTTTTGCCTACAGTGGCATTACTCCTACATAGATGCTTTTAGAACAATTAAAGGCGGATTTCAAATATTCATTGTTTTGGTTTTAGTTTGATTAACTGTGGTGGTTGTTGTAATCAATCTTTTAAAAACCCTGAGATATTGAAATGAGTTTTCAGTGTGAAATAAACTTTGTGTCACTTTAGTAGAGCAATGGTTGGGCACTACTGATGAGGTGATTTAATACAGTGAAAACTGCAGAAAGAAACACAGGGAGCGGAGCCCACGGGCAGAGTGTTCCGCAAGCGGCAGCTGGCTCTCCCTCTCTTCCTGGAGGCTGTGCCAGCAGATCACTGCTCTCCATCCTGGGGTTTCACACCCAGTCATTTCTAACCTGGCAAACTGCACAGCCAAACAGTTCATTACATCACACTATATTTACATAGCAGATGAAACCTACAGAGCTTATGATATTCACGCACTATCCATTTCTACAATTGGATGACATTCCCTCAATGATCGCCCATGATCTGGATGGTAAAAAGTGATAGGTCATCAGCTGGAGTCCTGTTCTGTGCTCACCTTCTCACTGGTTGTAACTCGCAACTACAGAACAGCAGCAACCTGCCTTCTGGCCAGAAAGAGGATTCTGTTGCTCTAGTATCTAATTTTGGAACAAAGTTGATGGGTAGTTGAGGATAAAATAATGCTGATCCTCTTCTGAGTATTTATGACAATCTCACATAATTATGAGAAACTCTTATGAGACGTAGAGTTCTGTGATGTGCACTTTCAGGGTCATCAATGGAAACTTTATGGTAAACAATGTGCTGTTTGTGGGTGAGGATGTGGTTCAGAAAAAACTAGTTAGCTAGCTAACAAGCTAGCAATATAATACATACTTCACAATCACAGAGCTATATTGTATGGAAATTCATATAAAGGGAGAAACAAGGACTGCATGAATATAGACAAGCGCTTGCTGGTGCGGAACTTGGAGAAACAACCAATGAAAATGCAAACATTAAACAGGACCAATCAGGACACAATGTGGTTACAGGCCACAGAGGTGGCTTTTATGTAACCAGCAGGTATTCTGTAGCCATTTCCTGAAGAATTACCTCTGCAGTCACAGTTAGGGCTGATTAAACTAAAGGTCATAAACCGGGGAGATGAGAGTTTGCAGCTGTGACTCCCTCCAATGTTTGCTGTGGTCAGTGCTGTTAGTGCAGACAAGTGGTAAGTATAGAGGGACACAATCGTCACAGTATAGATTTATACTCATTCATGTTATTTAAACTTTTTTACATTAGTCATAGCATTCAAGCCTTGTCTTTGCTCAGATTTTATTATATTCTTTAAAGCAGTTTTTTATGTTGTTTATGTTATTGTGTCAACATGGTGTAGTGTATTAACTCCTTAATAGAATAAGAAGATTAAATGTGTCAACTTCCTGTTTGTCATGGGTAAAGCAGGACTTAACCAAACAAAACCATTCTAGTTATTTGCTTATAATTATTAATTATTACTTACTACTTATTACTACTTATTATGTTGACTAATTATATTCATTTTAATTGATTCAGATGAGTTCATTATTAATTACATTGAACTCAGTGTGGAATAGTGGTGCTTTGGACTAATTAAAGCTAATTATTCACAAAGGGTTTGAATTAAAGTTAAAACTGAAGATAGGCCAGCATTCTGGAAGCAAATGTGTCTGTCACAGACCTGCAGTGTTTCAGCTAATGAGGTGTGTGTGTGTGTGTGTGTGTGTGTGTGTGTAACACAGACAGCTGCAGTACCACTATCACGATGCTCCGGGATGAGAGGTATGTGGGACTGGGTCAGAACTTCTCCCTGACGTGTGAGTTCGTCTGTATCCGGCCCTCCATCCGTCTCCAGTGGTACAAGGATAACCAATCGCTGTCCAGCACCAGCAGCAGCCAGCCCACCTACACCCTCACCCTGCATGTGGTGGGCGCCAGGCAGAACCACAGCGGCATCTACTACTGCCAGACCCAGCCGCCCATCGCCACCGGCAACAACATGGTCATCGAGGTGGTGGGTGAGTCCTCAGCAGCCTGCCCTGGGGCTACACTGGGCCTGTAATGATGATTAAATGTGTTCCATGTAGATTAAGTTCAGTATTGAAATATATTTCTGCAGTGTATAAATCTATATGGTCCTATATGTTTTATGATGATGATGATTCTTCTTTTATTATAAATGATTAATGCAATGGGTGAGGGGTTAAACTGTCCCTATGATTCATTAGAACAGGGGGAGACAGTATTACCCCAAGCTGTATCACCCCAAAGGAATAAAGCCCCGGGACCCCGAGTGAAGCTCACTCGCTCGGGCTGTCCCTCTCAGCTCCCACCCCTCCCTGTGCTCTCAGACCTGGCTCTGCGTGTGTCCCGCTCGCTGGTGGAGCTGCTGGAGGGGGAGGCGCTGGAGCTCAACTGCACGGCTGTGTCTCCGCTCAACGCCACCCTCTTCTGGGTGCGAGGAGACTGTGCCGACGGCCACAACGTTAGCAGCCGCGAGACACTCCTCATCTTCCCCGTCAGCGTGCAGGACAGTGGAAACTACCACTGCTGCGGCTCCATCCCCACCTTCACGCCCCTGCACAGGGCCAGCAGGGTGCAGGTCACGGTCCACGGTGAGTGAGGAAGCCCTGCGTTCAGGCTGCATTCAGGCTGTGTTCAGTGCTGCGTTCAGGCTGTGTTCAGTGCTGCGTTCAGGCTGTGTTCAGGCTGTGTTCAGCGCTGTGTTCAGCCCTGCGTTCAGGCTGCGTTCAGCGCTGTGTTCAGCCCTACGTTCAGCGCTGCGTTCAGGCTGTGTTCAGTGCTGCGTTCAGGCTGTGTTCAGCCCTGTGTTCAGCCCTGTGTTCAGGCTGTGTTTAGCCCTGTGTTCAGTGCAGAAGCCCGTTTCCTCTGTGTGTATTGCAAGCGGACAGTGACCATGACTGTGATACAACATTCTGCTGATAAATATCAATATTTATCTCAAATACTATTATTACAATAATTTCTTGTTGGATATTTGAATATATTTGAAACTGAATGTATTCCAGATAAAAGCATGCAGCTCTGATCTGAGTCTCTGTGCTGCGCCGCTGCTGAGTGATGTTGTGCTAACGCTGCTCCTCTGCTTCTCTCCCTCAGACTCAGGCTTCCTGCCCCACCAGCTGCTGCTCTATCTGACGTCCAAAGCCCTTTTTGCTGCCGCTGTCATTCTTCTGGTGTTGTGCAGGGGGCGCTGTAGAGCTGTAAAATCTTCCATTGCCTAGAATGGTTTCATTTCACCTGCACGCACATACACCCCAAAACACAATCAAGAATAAAGTTTTTTTGTTTCTTTAATTAGTTTCTGTGATTAGTACTCTCTTTTAGTTTTGCTGTAAATGAATTTTATGTATAGAATTTTTATGTTTATTAAAATGAAATGACATTTTCTGCAGATTGTGATTGAAGAGTGTTTTGTCCTCTTACTTTACACTTTCACTTGTTTGATCCAGGCAGATTAAACAAACACTTGCACTAAACACAGTGCATCATCAGTTTCCCATGATGCTCTGGGCCTGCAGCAGTGCACACCCTCAGCACTGCACACCTTCAGCACTGCACTGCACTGCACACCTGCTCATCCTTTACCTGTTCCTCCACTCACAACTTTATCCTTTAATTCACAGTGAAACCTTTGTTGAGTAACTAGAAAAAACTCATTGGCTAAACAACTCCAGTCATAGAGAAAACCTCAAACTCCAGCCATCAGCCGGAGTCAGACACAGAGACGCGCAGACTCGCAGGCCGATAGCAGATAAGCACACGTTCAGCACACATTCAGCACACGTTCAGCACACATTCAGCACACACTCCGACGGACAGGAATTGAAAAACAAATGGGCTCATGGGCAGAAGTGCTGAGCAGCTCCTGACACGACAGATTCAGCATCACCAAATAAATTCACAAACTTGATGAAAACAAAATAACTGGATATTTACAGTGTCAGAATGTTGACCTTACTGGCTCAGTCTGAATGAAACCAGGCTGACCTGGTAATGGGCTAGCCAAATCATTTTGGCCCATTTTTTTTTTTTGGGACAAACACTTGTTTTGTTGGCAGTAACTCTGAGGTATTTTTTTACATTTGCGCCTTACATTAATATTTGGCTGTTTCTGCTTTCCTGGCTTCCTGTAGAAGTTTTTGTCCATACAATGAAGGCACAATCCTAGCTTTTAATGCTTGTTAAGAATATGTGCACATGAATTATTCAAGATTAAAAAGTATTTATTGTGCTTCTGATAGGGCATAGATCACAGCTGTCAGGGCATGCAGGTGGCAGGCTACTGCAGTGTTCACAGTTGCGGGACAGTGGGCTTGCGGGTTCCAAACCTTTTTGGTTGTGGTAAAGTCACCTGGCTGTGGTGTATCCTTCACCTCTCCATGAAGACGCACATTTTCAACCACATATGACTAACTAATGGAATCAGGAGAGTTTTTTCCATTAAATTCATTACAACGACTAGCGTTTCTTCTTACTTCCACTAGAGGGCGAATTTTGTCCTTATTCAGTAAATTGCTCAACAGCGATCAGTGACTTATCACCGTCAGCACTGGGTGGGGTTTTAGTTATGTAATCACCCTTGAGTGTTTTTTACTTGTTTTTATGCGAAGAGAAAAATCAAAAAGTTAGACATATTGTGTTGAAATTTGTAAAACAAGATTTATTTCGACACTTCATACACACCTCTTAAGCACGTTAGAATTATGTACTGCACTGAATATCACTGCAATTAAAATTATTTTATGCCATGTAGCTACCACCAGTGGCTATATGGCATAAAATAACTTTAATTAAGACCAAGAAGTTGTAGCTACCGCGTAGCTATGACACCTTTTTCTCACCAGAAACTCCCACCGTGACAAACATTTTTGCTAAACTTTGAAAACAATTACGTTTGTTTTTCAGTTTGGACATAAAATGACAAAATGTGCTGTTTCCCTGTTTCCGAGCCCACAGTTGATTGGCCGGTACATACCCAAAAATGCCTGCTGCCGGCGACAACAAATACCCCGGCGCATGGTTAGAAATGACAGAGATAAGGCATCTGCAGAAATAAACACCGCCTAAGTATCGCGACCCTCCGAAACGTCAAAACACGACCTTGTATGATCCCCTAACGTCTACCGAATACGGACGAACGGCTGTGTGCCCCACACGCCAGCCAGAGCCACACGGAGGAGAGAAGAGGACTCAACCAACCCATGTGATCCAGCCAACACAAAAAATTCTCTAAGCCAAATACTGCCAGGCAGACAGCACATATGACTAGCCTGATTCTAATACAGTGTCACAGATTATATTGCCTAAAATTATACTGTTGCAGTGACTTAGTGTTCATGTTTTGCAAAATAGCACCATCTGCTGGTGGGGCCCGGCCCCACCGGCCCATAATATTAAAAAGCGCTGCTGAAAACCAAGTAGTCAAATCCAAGCCGAAATGCACCAAATTGTATATCTTCCAATTTAACAAAAATAAAATGATGACCCAGACTCCACTCAAATTACTTTCCGTCTTTCAATCATTAATTCACTACTCATGTACTAGCTTCTGGGGATTAAGGGGTGGATGTGATGTTGATCGAAAGGTATGGTGGTTGTCGAAAAGGCGTTTGAACTTCGGCTGCGATCCATCGGTCATCGTAAGGTGCTGCATTAACGCCCCTGCAGGTAGTTCTGTGCAGGTAGACCTGATAGACCTGAAGCCGAGGCTGAAGTAAAGGCCGTTTCAAAGGGCTTCGCCTGAAAAAAACCCAGGGGGGACAGATGCTGTGACGCAGGCGGATTCATTTCTCATGAACCATTCCGCGCTTTAAACATCACAGATCACACACACTGCACATGACAACGTCAATGAATCACTGATTCTGCAGTGGATTAGTATCGACCCATCAGAGCCAGACAAAGCATCGCATTGACTTCTACTGAAATTCATTTTTTTATAGATTTCAACGGGAACCCAGCTAACAAAGGCCGAGTTGGACAAGCGGAGGGAATTTTAAAATGTTCGGTAGGTGGTGCAATTTCGCCAAATATTTCAAAGCAAAATGACGGCAGTGAGCGCATACAGGGTTGCGTAACATCCACGCATTTTAAACTATGTAACAAGTAAAAGTGTGGAGTATTTTAAACATATTCTTAAGGCAGGGTTTCCGGCTCCCCTGAGCAGCTGCCGCAAGGAGAGCAGCTCTTTAACACCCGAATGAGGAACATTACGCCACTACCATGACGTCACGCCGCAGGTTTTTGTGGAAATTGCTGGAGTTGCTGCCCTAATTCTGCCCGAAACCTGTTGCAGCAGAGGGCGCAGACATTTCGAACATCAACACATCAAACGTCAAGCAGTGACAAAACAAATATGATTATGTATATTTAAATCCAGTACTGATTTTTATCGATTTGAGTGTAAGCAGCGTGAGAAAGCGGCTGTGTTATTTCTGCCGTGTTTTTTATTTTCTCGCTGTTTCACATTCTGAGCGGGACTCATTCTTGCAGGGGTTCTGTAGCTTGGCACAGCGGGCATTGGCAGGTACGCAGATGTTGTAGAATTGGGATAACAAGCTTCAAATAACGTGTACATAATATGTTACTCTACGCAATTTTTACTCGGGGTCAGTTCGTATTACAGAAATATTATGAAACATTATGAATCTCTGTGTTAGCCCATTACCTACCGTTGCTGGTGCTCCGGCAGGACTCGGCAGAGCGGAGGAACCGCCACCTGGGAGACAGATGACACCTGCGCTGCCGCTGCGGGTGTGGACACCTGCACGTGCCTGTTCACTCACCTGGCAGGTATCTCCTCCACACGTCTGCGCGCACACAAGCACACACACGCACACACAGCAGGGAGGAATGCAAACCCTCCTGAAACCGCCGGAGGGGTGTCGTCAGTGCAGCTCTTGCAGCAGGTTACGTCAGTTTCATCGGTGACTCGTCATTTCCCGTTGACAGGTTAATGCACGTTTCCACTGTCTGCTGCTCCACTTCAGTAAGAGCGCTAACGCAGGGCGCTAACGGAGGGCGCTAACGCAGGGCGCTAACGCAGGACATCAACGAAACAAGTAAATTAAAGAGAGATGGGAGTGGAAGATGGGGAGATGGCTGTTGGGTAACGCATGTTACTTTGGTGCAACAGGAGTGTGTGGAAGCTAAACGTGTGTGGGGAGGTATCTTCTGTAGTGTGTACTCAGTTTCTGCTCCTTTGGTTTATCACGCCTGATTCTTCACTCTTGATCAGGAACCTGCTCCTGCAGCCTAATGTGGATGTTAAAGCGCTTCTGAAGTTTCAGAAGCAAAGCCAGGTGTGTGAGCAACGTTTATCACAGGTGTGTGCAACAACACTCCGAGCATGTGAAACTCAGGTGTTTTGAAGGACAGGAAAATGACCCAGAATCAACCAGTCTGTCATCAAAGCCTTTTTATTTTAAGTCTCAGAAAAATACCATACAAAATCCTGGCAACAGCGGTCTTAAATTTTGCTTGGAGTGACCTGCCATCAGTCACATGGTAGAGTTAAAGTGCTTTTTGAATAACTGCGAGTTGGGCATTGAAAGTTGCATTTCCTTTTCCAGCTTCTGCCCTGCACATGCCTTTGGAAACTGGGGGTGTAGAGGTAGTGGGGATACAGCAACAGAGATTAATACAAAAGGGCATTTTACACCCAAGAGAAGGGCAGGCATCAGAGTGACAAACACACTCAGTGTCCCCTTCCAAACAAACCACTTCAGGCAGAAACATGTCTGCAGAGTGGCTGTCCTGATGCTTTTCACCAGGGCAGAGGAACTGCAGTGTGAGCTTTGATGGAGAGCTGACCTCCATGCCTTTCAGATTTCACTGAACATTTGCTTTACCTGCTTAATTTACATGAGAAAATCCAGTCTGGTGGTTTACACTGTCACCTCCAGGGCCTCCCAGCAAATGTACTGGACCAAAAAAAGAAAAAGCAGGTTTGTGGCAGCTGACCTACAGCCAGCCCCCTCTGAGGAGAGCTGCTTGTGTGGGTGGAGCAGGTTTACAATATGTCACTCATAACTAAAGAAAATATTAGTCTTTTTGAGAGCAAAGACCACTTAAACCAGTTTGTGCTTTGTTTGTCTAATTTTAGGGTAGGTTGGATTTTCTTTTGCACAAGGTAGTTTCCAAAACAAAACAAGAGGAAACAACTGCTCATATATTAAAAAGTCTTACTATAAGACATAAATGACCCACAGAGATGCACTTGTAAAAATACTACAAAAAATAAACAACAATCAGCATCCTCTTATCGTCACAGCTCCTTTTCACAGGAAGCATCTGAAATGGCAGGGTTCTGTGTGTCTGAGCACCGTGCGGAAATGCTGGCTACCCCACTTTAGAGTGCCTGGGTGACCTCGACTTCACAGAGAACATTAGCATGAATCACACAGGCTTTTGGGGTGTCCCTCCCTACAACCTCATCTCCCAAAACTCAGGCTTCCTCACCAGGTGCCATGCAGAAACTGCCTGAAGCCAGACGTGCAGGAAATAAGCTTCTGCTCAGAGGTAACGGCCAAAATCTATACGCAAGAACAATTGTAAAACCAAAAATAGTCTCCCATGTTTTTTTTTTAATCTTTTCTTCCTCTGCTGTCCTTCACTTACTTTCGCACTCAGTGTCTCCAGTCATATAAACACAGTTCATCAACATGAACCTTTTAAAACAAACAACTTTTTTAAAAAAGGAAAAGACATCCGGTCTTCCACCCGAACAATTACAACAGTCCAAAATAAAAGCTTAGTAACAAACCATAGAAACAGCAGTGTGGCACATTGAATTCGACTTGGAGTTAACCACAGACAAAAATAAAAGTAAACATTTTTTAAAAACTACTTCTGTATTCCTACAGCTACACTTCCATAGAGGTTTATTTTCCTTCTGGAATGCCATTTTCTCTTTAAATATAATTCCCAATACCTCTCATACTATTTTAATTTTTTCTTCAATTATTATTGTGTCTTACTTTTGCAGGCTTCCAGAGACTGCAGGGCTTTAAGGACTGGCAATTTTGTGCCCAAATGAGCCACCATTTACCAACAATTATTGGCCCATAACTGTCAAAATGTGATTTGTCCTGGATTACAGCCAATCAGGGTCTGTGAAATACTCCTTCAGTTTTTTAAATAAGCTGTTCCCTGAAGTAGTCATGTTTTGTTTTTGTTTTTTTAACACCAACCAGTCTATGTGCCTACTGAGGTCAGAACCTTTTGAATAAACACACAGATGAGACCAAACAAGATTTTGACATGTTCACTTTCATGTCATCTGAAGCCACTCCCCAAGCAGAGTCAGGTTTCACACACCCAGCCAATCACTGGTCTTTGTGCGCTATTGAGAAGCATGGCCACACCTCTAAGCCCTCATGCATTCATGGGCTGCATAGGTGATACAGGGTGATACAGCAGCTCTTTATACAATAGCCTGAGATTGGCTTCTGTTCCATTTCCAATTACCCTGAATATTTACCACACAAGTAGCTGAGTCAAATGAAAACAGAAGAGTCTCCAGCAGCGAGCTGCGTGGCTCAGTCCGACAGCCCTGCAGGTGCTCGGGTGGCTCCACTGCTTTCTGCGCTGCTGCCAAACAGACAGGAGGCGCAGGAAGTGGGGCAGGGAAAGAGTCTCCTCCCGCTGAGGACCCAGAGACCCGCCACTTTGAGGCTGCACCCGCGGCGCTTGGCTGCTGGCACGTTCCGGCACATTCCTCGCTGCGATGGCAGCAGCTGGCAGCCGGTCAGCAGCTCATCGGGACACGGGGCAGTGGGGGGCAGGGGGTCTCGTCTCGCTCTGAGCTGTGGATCTGCCCAGTGGGGAAGACGTGATGGGAGTGAGCTTCAGGAGTGCAGGGGGTCCCAGCAACCCGTTGCCACGGCGATCAGAGGCCGAGCAGAGCTCCTGAATCCCAGCGATTGCATAAGAGAGGTGTCCATACAGGGGGAGTCCACACGCCAACATACAAACATAACATTCCTGATGCTTTGCAAAATAGATTTTTTCTCTCAGTGTGTAATTCACAGTGGATCCAGTTACAACACATGGAAGCAGCACAACAGGTAGTCCTTTGGTGTCTGAGCTCGCTTTAATTCTATTTCTGTTGTCAAAAAAAAAGTGTACTCGTTAACCCCTTCCCCGCCAGGGCCAGTGTTTGTCAGTGTTCTGTGCGGCTGATTGGCTGCCGCTGAGGGCTGGGGGCGGAGCTTCGAGGGCCAGGCTGAGCTGTCCGCAGGCGGAGAGGGCGGGGCTCAGGCGCAGTCCCCGACGATGACCAGGGGTGCGAGGAGCTGGTGCAGCTGCGAGGCGGAGACCGGCGCCCCCCGCAGGAGACTGCCCCTCTGCCTGCGCTGGGCCAGCTGGGAGGTGGAGGGCGGGGACAGGCGCATGGAGCAGGAGCTCGCCGTGACGACCAGCGCCGCCTGCTGCTGCTCCGCCTCCTTCTCGCTCTCCTCTCGCTCGGCCAGCTGCCGCTTCACTGCCACCGCCTTCCCCGCGAAGTCCGTCAGGTCCCGAGCGCTGCTGTTCCTGCGAGAGCAGAGCAGAGAAGAGTCACACCCAGTGCCCTGCCTCTGATTACACCCTGCCTCTGATTACACCACCCAGCGCCCTGCCTCTGATTACACCCTGCCTCTGCAGCCCTATGCTGCAGCAGTAGAGCTGTGTCTTACCTCTGAAGCAGGTTGGATGTTGGCAGGGTGTTGGGAGCACACTGAAAGGAGGAAAAAACATTACATTAATAAAAAGCTGGTGGGCAGCAAGCAGTCTCACACACACACACACACACACACACACACACACACACACACACACACACACACACACACACACACACAGAGAGAGGTAAACACACACACTCACCCGCTGGACCCACGGGTGCTGCAGCACTTGTGCTGCACTCAGCCGGTTCTTGGCGTCCCGCACCAGCAGCCGGGAGATGAGGTCTTTGGCAGAGGCGGAGATGTGAGCCCAGTCCTTCTCGGGAAACTCGTACTTCCCCTCCTGGATGCTCTCGAACAGCATGTTCTGCAGGAGAGAGCGGCTCGTTTTAACAGGCGGCCTGTTAGCTCCCGCTGCGGTCAGATGCGTTCTGTGTGGCGGTGTGTGTGTGTGATTGTGAGTATGTGAGATTGAGTGAGTGTGAGTGTGAGTGTGAGTGTGAGTGTGTGAGCGGGTGTGTGTGTGTGTGTGTGGGCGTCGCCCATACCTGGCAGGCCGCGCAGGGCTCGCCCCACTCCCAGCCGCAGTTCCCCCAGCAGCGGCCCACGAAGGGGGGGTACCCGCTCAGCATGATGTACAGGATCACCCCCAGACTCCACAGGTCGCAGCGCTTGTCGTAGATGCTGGCCTCCTCACTGAACGCCTCCACCACCTCCGGTGCCATGTACTCCGCCGAGCCACACTGCACAGAGAGAGAGCGCTGTCAGAGCGAGTGACACACACACACACACACACACACACACACACACACACACACACACACACACACACACACACACACACACACACACACACACACACACAGCTCAGGGGCCCGCAGATGAGTGGAACTAAAACTAAGAACCGTTTTTACTGTGTCACACAGAAATTAGGCCAAGCATTCCGTGGCAAAACAGCAGCAAATCACAGCCCCAACTGCAGGGGGCCGTTACATAACACACAGACACACACACACACACACACACAGAGCATGGCGGGGCTTCACCATTGGGCCTGCGAGTGGGTCAGGAGTTCAGCAGGGCACTGAGACACAGCCTGCTTTCAGGCCGGCTGTGATTGGCTGTCCCAGAGGGAGGAAACATTCCTGCTCTACCCTCCACTGCAGTACGATCAGTGCTGTCACTGCAACACAGTCCTGCTGCTGTCTCTCTCACCGCAGAGCTGTCTCTCTCACCGCAGAGCTGCCTCTCAGTATAAACCAGCACCTCAGTCAGAGATATTTAATCAGAGCACCTGGCATTACCTTATACTTCTATTTAATCAGAAGTAATTACCAGAGAAACAGAGCCTGTGTGTTTTAAAAGCAGAGGGGGTGTGTGTTTGCAGGAGGCTGACACGCAGCAGAAAGCCACCCCCCCCGGGCCGCCAGAGCCCCCAGGCTACGGGATCTGTGGGGCTTTCCTGGCCACTCTGACTCATGAGACCGAGTCACGCCACACTCCGCCCCGCTGACTCCACCCAGAACTCTACCCCCTGACCCCGCCCTGCTGACAGGCACAATTTCTCCTGCTTGGCACAAACAGCGATTCCCAGAAACTCAGCTGCAGCTGGCGCTGCGCCACCTCATTACGTTACGCTCTGCAGGAAACAGCCTGCGTGTACAGCCTGTGCCAGATCACTCTGCCACAGCAGCGGCAGGAGGGTGAAACAGAACAAGCGCCTGGAAATATAAGAATAAAAGACTGAAACTACAGCAGTATGTTTTGGAAATCCTACTACTGCAGTGAAAGGAAAAGACGAAACAGATAAGATCAGGCATGTGACAGAGTCAGAGCCCTGAACAAACAGCCCCACAGCCCCACCCACACACCCACCCTCCTGCTGGCCAGCCAATCACAGCACAGTTGCTAGGCAGGGGAGGAGTGCTGGTGAAAAGGCTGATCCGTCTTTCTAACATAACAAAGAAAAAATGCAGACGTGCTCAGATCAGAGCGAGAGAGCGCGAGAGGGAGGGAGAGAGCGCGAGAGGGAGGGAGAGAGCGCGAGAGGGAGGGAGAGAGAGAGAAAGCCAGTCAAACCACCCTAGCAAAAAAGCTTTCAAGTAGGCAGGCGAGAGGGTAGCTTTAGCAGGCATACAGAGCTGGGGCAGGGGAGTTAAACAGCTGCCTCTGTCACCCACACTCCAAACACAGAGCTTCCTTCCCCTCCCCCTCTGTGCCGGGACACTCTCAGCCCCCCCGACTGCAGGCAGGGGAAAACCCTGTCCTGCCCACGCTGTCTTTTAGAGGTCAGTTCAGCATCACATTCTTATGAGTCCACTTCTTAACGCCTCATTCACGGCCCACTCGTCCACAGGGATTAATGCATCTGTGCATTTACATCTGACAGCTCAGTTCCCCTCACCTCAGACATCCAGAGTTTTACTTGATTGAATTCCATAAAAAATCTGTTGTGAAACTGCAGACTTCCCCTCTGCCTGTCACTAAGGGCGAGGAGTAGCCCTCTTTATGCAGGGAAATGCTGTATTGGTGGTGGAGCCAGTCAATCACTATCATGACAGTAATGAACAGTTGAGGTCTCCTCCCTGCCTGGAACAGGCATGTAAACCCCCTTTACTCTTAAGAGCCGAGAACAGTCCAGAGCCACAGCCTCCAAACACCCCCCCAGTCCCAAAACGCGCCCCCGGAGCCCAACCCCATGGCTGGCTCCTGCCCGCTTCTTCCTCCAGCTCAGCTTTCTGAAGACAGTGCACTGAGTTTTTGGCCCACAGTTACATGAACGTCACCCTTGGCAATCCGTGGGATAGACAATCACAGTCATAAACCCATAAAACCTCAGATCTGACCTTGCAAAGACAGAGGAGATAAGACCAGGTGAGATATAGCGACACTGGCTGCCATTCCAACTCCCAGAGCTGCCAGGTGAGAACGCGCCAGCCTGGTTCTGACAGCTGCGACCCTGACCTCTGATCCCTGCAGACTCCCTGAGCTGGCCAATGGAGAGGCTCCCCTCAGATGACACCAGCACAGGTGATAAGGACACCCTGTAAATATGCCAGGCTTATCTGCTGGAGAGGGACTGAGGACACCTGACAGCAGGTAACCCACAGCACAGCCTGTCAGCATACACACACACACACACACACAGACACAGGGCTGCTGCTGCAGACTGACCGGTGTCAGCAGTTCTGGGGTGGAGATGGGAGAGCTGTCACTGTTCAGCTTGATTCCGCTGCCCAGGTCGAAATCACAGATCTTCACAGGAGAGATCTGCCCAGGAGGGAAAGAGACTGTTACAATGGAACTGCAATAACAACACCAGTGTGTAATCAGTCATGCAGCTCAGATGGCCAAGCTTTAAAGGCCTGGATTGTTCCCTGCATACAGAGCTCTCATCTGCGTTAAACGCTCTGTTTAGGGCGTGACTCACCCCCCCGGGACTCACCCTGTCCTCGTGCTCACACAGGATGTTCTCTGGCTTCAGGTCTCTGTGCGCCATTCCTGCCGAGAGAGAGAGAGCACAGGCAGTGAGAGAGAGAGCACAGGCAGTGAGAGAGAGAGAGAGAGAGAGCACAGGCACAGAGAGCACAGGCAGAGAGAGAGAGAGAGAGAGAGAGAGAGAGAGAGAGAGAGACAGGCACAGAGAGAAAGCACAGGCAGTAAGAGAGACAGAGAGAGAGACAGGCAGAGAGAGAGAGAGAGAGAGAGAGAGAGAGACAGGCAGTAAGAGAGAGCACAGGCAGTAAGAGAGACAGAGAGAGAGCACAGGCAGTGAGAGAGAGCACAGGCACAGAGAGAGAGAGAGAGAGAGAGAGAGAGAGAGAGAGAGAGAGAGAGAGAGAGAGAGAGAGAAAGCACAGGCAGTAAGAGAGAGAGAGCACAGGCAGTGAGAGAGAGAGAGAGAGAGAGAGCACAGGCAGTAAGAGAGCACAGGCAGTAAGAGAGAGAGAGCACAGGCAGTGAGAGAGAGAGAGCACAGGCAGTGAGAGAGAGCACAGGCACAGAGAGAGAGAGCACAGGCACAGAGAGAGAGAGCACAGGCAGAGAGAGAGAGAGAGAGAGAGAGAGCACAGGCAGAGAGAGAGAGAGAGAGAGAGAGGGAGCGCAGGCAGTAAGGGACAGCACAGGCTACACTCTAGGGCACAGGAAAGGGCCAGTGCTGGGCAGATGTGTGCAGCTCACCCTTAGTGTGCAGGAAGTCGAGAGCGCTGGCGATGTCCTGCACCACGATGCTGGCCTCCTGCTCACTGAAGTGCCTCCTCTTATGGATGTGAGTCAAAACGGAGCCTTTGAGAGAGAGAGAGAGAGAGAGAGAGAGAGAGAGAGAGAGAGAGAGAGCACAGGCAGAGAGAGAGAGGGAAGTCACTTCTTACCGTGTCAAACACATGCATTGCATCAAACATTTCACCTTAGCAGGAAAGCATCTACAGCAACAGGTGCTACACCAACATTTGTCATTTTCACTTTTTTCACATCGAGTTTAATGTTAGATTTTGTTGTTCCCAATTAAGCACTGAACAATTTTCTTTCATCAGCAGACTCCAGCATGCTCAATATGGTGGTAAAAATGAGTTTTGGATCTGTGAAATGGAAACTCACCTCCTCTCAGCTTCTCAAACACCAAGTAAAACTTATCTTCCTCCTCAAAGAACTCTACAAGCTCCAGAATGTTCCTGTGCAGGACAGACAGGAGTGCGAGTCAGACGAGCACGTCAGCCACATACAAACGGGCAGGGAAAATCACACGCAGGTAATGAGTGCATGACACCCCCCACTATGCATCCAAGAGCACATGTTCAAACGATTCTGACGACCTGGCACTTCAGAGCAGCATTTCAAACAATATAAAGGTATGTAGCCTTTATATTTATAGCAGAAAGATATCCTCAGTGTCGTGCAGCAGGAAGCTATTTAACCATCAACACATACATCAGCTGTAAGCTGTTTCACTGTAAACATCAGCTAATGAAAGTTAGCGAGTGTTAGAATGTGACTCGCTTGGTGCAGTGTGTCTGTGACTCGCAGTTCTGCGTTTGGTGCAGTGTGTCTGTGACTCGCAGTTCTGCGTTTGGTGCAGTGTGTTGGCGTCGTACCTGTGACCCTGGCACTGGTAGAGCATCTCCACCTCCCTGAATACACGACTGCGGCTGTGTCCGGGCCTCTTCTCGATGATCTGAAACACACAGGCAGAGCTCAGGGCAGGCAAAACACACAGGCCTGGGGCCTCAGGGCTCTCAGCTAAAACAGCTCCCACAACCTAATACTTCCAGAAGACAAAATGTTTGTACATGGATGACAAGCCTATACTGCCAGACTTCTGTCAGTTCAGCCTGTTGACTGAACAGTTTGGAGAGCTTCCCTTCTCGAGCTCAGACTGAACACAAGGACTGATACTGTGCCTGAGGGGAATGAGGTTTCTAAATAACTCTTATGAAAAGATGTTCCTTCAAACATCCCCTGTTGCTCACATTTCATTACATGAATAAATAAATAATAAATGAATCCCTGTACAGGCAGTGCAGAGCTCCAGCACAGGGCTGTGTCCAGGCCGCGGTCTCCCTCTCTGCCTGGCAGCCGCTGTGTGGGTGACCCGGGCTGCCAGCTGGATTAGCAAAGCCTTTGAAAAGCGTCTGAGTGGCACAGAGCACCAGCGCAAACCCACGCCTGAGTCAGCAGGCCAGAGCCCGGCCCAGGCAGGGAAACACCTGCTGCACACTACAGAGGCGCAGGCTGGTCCTGCGAACACACACCCCGCTGACCCACGACGCCTCCGGGTCTGAGCTTCATTACAGACACAAGCAGGCAGGGCTCCCCCGCCCGTCACACGCAGGCGCATAAACTGGGCAGAGCTGGGACAGGAACGCAGGGTGTCAGATGCGAGGGCACTGCGGGGGGGCAGCGGGACATCTGCATTCAGGCCCCCCCTTACAGTATTACTGCAGGACCTGGGACACAGTGGCCAGCAGACCCTCCCAGCGAGGACCAGTGACCTGCCCTGAAACGCACCGAGGGAACATCAACACAAACCGATCGAACAGCAGCCTGAAGGAGCCTCCCAACAGGAAGCGGGTTTGAGGAAGAGTCAGTGCAGCGTATCACTGCGCTGACACTCTGAGGCAATCCGGCCAGTTCCCTTCATGCAGAGAAAAACAATTTCAAAGGAATTTCACAAGAAATTGCCTGAGGCATGAGAAGTTAGGCAAGCTGCCAGAAATGCGCAACGGCTGCTGTGCTCGGTCCCCGGCCCGTTTTAAAAGGTGCTCAGACGGAGCAGAGAGAGGCCGCGTAACACCCCCCCCCCCTCGCTTTGTGTTCTGGCAGAGCTGCCAGTACATACTGTTCCCGCCATTGGAGGCCCTGCTGTCGAATGAGAGTAATGTGAGGGGGGTGGAGGGCGCCGCCCCTCGCATTTGATTGGTTGGCACACAGGGAGGCTGACATTTTATAAAGGAAGTTTCTGTGCTGAGCTAGCAGCATGTGCACACGCACAACAAGCCGAACACACAACAACAACAACACCGGGCACAGCAATGCCACACTCCTGCTATAACCACCTGTGTGAAATAGTTTTGCTTTGGCATACAGTGCTTTCCCTACACTGCAGACCACAACACAACACACAGCTGTGTGCACAACTCAATCTGGAGCTAACGTACACGTGAGCCACGAGTGGCTTATAAAGTGTCAGATCTTCCTATTGATCACCAGTTTAACCCCAGATGCCACGAGTGAGAAGGGCCAGCGTGTGTCAGGGCAGCGGCCGCACAGCTCTGTCTGTCTGCAGCGCATGCTCTCGTGTGCCGCCATGTGAGCAACTCCACTCCGCATGTTTGCAGAAGCTGATAAGAACCTTCCCCACAATGAAACCCACTGGATCAATCCGCCAGGTTTCTACACCTATCAAGTCAGTACAGAAACAATGCAAGTACTTGCTGAAGTTTACACTAGTTTCATTCCTGTCCTTTACAGCAAATTCCCCCCCCCATCTTACACCCTGTTCCACAGCCTTCTCTGCTAAGCGTGTGAATTCAGTGCTGACACAGTGCGGGGCGTACCTTCACTGCGTACTCTTTGTTGGTGATCAGGTTAACGCAGGTCTGGACTCTGGCATAGGCCCCCTCCCCCAGAACCTCCTCCTGTAGCCTGTACACATCTGAGAGGACAGAGTGAAAACAGTCAGGAAACAGCCTTGCACAGCATGAGCGGCTACTCACTGGGAGATGGGGGTGAGTTATTTTCGGGACACAGACTTGCCTTCAAACCGTCCAGAGAAGCTGTCAGTTGCCCTGCATCTCTTCTTCTTCTTGTTCCTCTTCTTGGCGTCGGGGATGTCGATAGGCTGGCTGGAGGGCATATCTGCACCCAAAGAAAGAGCAGTGAGACACTGACAGAGAGCAGCAATCAGGAGCTGAAAGGTGGCTGCATTTCCTGAAGCACAGACCAGCAGAACTGAAAAGCTGCTCACAATGACCTCAGACCTGCCAGCCTAAATGGATCACCTGCACTGGGTTAGGGCTGAGAGAGCCCCACCCCCAGCCAAATGTGATAAACAAGCAAGATATGCCAGCCCCACATCCTCACCGCAGGCCTTCAAGCTCCAACACATGAGAAGATTAGCTGCCTGCGGTCAACAGCTGATTATCAATAAAACACAATTTTAAATGCAAACTTACACGCACTGTCAAACTCACAAGCACTTACCAGGTCTGGTGGGGCAGTCAAAACTGAAGGCTGACTCAAGGAGGTGTGACCCCGTTTTTGTGAACTCATCCGACTCAAAGGGGTTTTGACCCTGTAAAGAAAAGGTCGAGCATTACTCAGAGTTCTGAAATGCGTTTCCTTCAGTTCAAAGCCTGCATCAGCTCCTTCTCACCCTCATCATCCTCATTCACAACATCTGCACAGAGAGCTTAAGATTCACTGGAGTTCACTTCAGTTTCACTGCAGTCTGGGTTTGGCTGTTTAAGACACAATGACACTCCACAGTGGCTGAGTTCAGTTTGTAAATTAAATCCAGCATTTTCATAAACGGAATTATTTCAATTAATCATCTGAAATCCAACACCCTCTGTTACTATCTGACGTCTAACATCATTACTATCAGCAAGTGGACAGAGGAACAGATAACAGGAATCAAAGCAAATTTGGATACGTCCATAACTCCCACCACAGCAATTCCAAAGGAAACACGGAAAGCGATGAGTATCCCGGCACAGAAAGCGCTGATGTGCGGCTCACCTTAAAGGAGCGGTGAAATCCCGTCATTTCCGTGATTTTGTTGTGGACCATTTTATTTCCAAACTCTCCGGCTTCGTTACGCTGTGGGTGGCAAAAACTGCAACTGCTCCGAAATCACAATTTCAGAGAGACCGCAGAAATGCTCCCGGCGACGTCTGGACGATAGATGTTTGAGATGTTTTAACGGGATTCCTGCAGAAACCCAACAAAATGAAATGAGCTGGCGAACTGTGCGGTGTGCGGCTGCCCGCAGCTGCAGCTCGCTGCGCTGACTCGGGTACAGTGTTGATGCAACCCGATAGCAATATTGCGCATTTAACTGCCTACTGTAGCCAACTCCCGTTAGCCAGCTAAACTGACACACTGACCGTTACTGCCAGCAAACTAAGGTTAAGCCATCAGCACTCATCATAATATTTGATTACAACCAGGTAGCCGTTTTCAACAAAGCAGATCTGCCAACTAATGCTCAAAGCGTGTTTATGTGCCGCTAGCCGCCACAGGCAGCTCCACAAACCCAACAGCACTGTCCCCCTCAAGCGTCCCTTTAAAAACCCTCTCACTTTAGCCGATTCAATACAAAACGCTTTTTACCGGATAGGAAACGTTAGCTAGCTGCTAAATGCTGACCTGCAAGCTAGCCTACCAGCTTTCGGCTTATACGAAGCCAGTGAGCTAATTTAGACTGATTCTCAGTGCTATCCAGCTAACCTGTGCGTTTCGCAAAACACAGCAATCGGCTACATGTCCAGCCAGACCGCCGAACATTCTCGCCAGGCGGCTTCACATAACGCCTGTCTTCCACTTTAGTTCTACGTTGACTCACGGCATACATACAGTTCGACTAGCTAACCTCAGTTCCATAACTGAACGTTTAGTTTAGCGCGATCTGTATGTGTGTCTCACCCCGTTGCTATCCGTGTAGCTCCAGCCTTAACGCCGTTTGTTGATCCACTGCTTCAAAGCGCAGCTGGAAGTATTTCTCAGTAAGTCCCGATGTTATGGAAGCTTCTACACGCCCTCGGAAGGCCTTTATATAAGCCCGTCCCATTCCCCGCCCACCCTCCGCAGCAGCCCCGCCCTCTTTACGGTAAACACGCTCGAGACACTGGCAAAAGCGCACGTAACGGTACACTGATGACGTCAGTTCGAGAGCTGGCCGAGCCCGAGCACAGCGCGTGCGCTCGCGGTGATTGGCTGCAGGGTGGGACAGAGTTTACAACTACAACAACACACAGCCGAGTGCATCGAGGGGATAACACACCTGCAGCTCAGTCGTCAATACGCTTTCAATTAAAAGACAAACATCTGTGCAGTTGTGTTTAAGTGTTTCATCTGTAAATATATGCAAAATAATTACAGGTCAAGCCAGGGAAGAAAAGCAAGTAGGATTCACTAAAGCCATGCGCAAACTATTACCTATACATTCCGTCAGCGTGTGAAAACGTTGAAGTGCAAGTTACTGTCAACTGCTCTTGCGGGACATCGAAAATTAACTTGCATTAATTGTAAAGTGTGTTATTCAGAAAAAATAAACACTTATACTCACAAGCTCTCTCCAATGTACATCTACATAAAGTTCAATTATAGATATTTATGGGAAGTGTCTAAAACTGCCTGCATTTTATACATGTTTGTAACTGTGTGTTATTGCATTGGTTTTCTGTATTTTGCCGTGGATACAGGGTTAAATTTCAGGCCTAACTTAACATATATATGATTTATATTTTTCTTGGTATACAATTGAAATCCACATCTTTGTTGAGGCTGTCTGTTTGAAACAATATTAGATGTAATCTTTGTTTATTCCAGTCAATAGTTTTTGCACACAAATGAATCATAACTGAAAACATTACCTACTTATCCATGAGGCCCACTAAGCAGCTTATTTTAAGCTGTGGTGATTGCCAATGAAAAGTATCATTCTTTCTTTTCACTTTTCCCTCTATTATTTCTTGCATCACAGATGCATTTAACATAAGATGGAGAAATGGGGCAGGAAAAATGGATTGATCTGGGTCAGTTTCATAAGTGGATAAGAAATCAGAAAGAGAAAATCCGAAAAGGGCCAGCTTGACTTCGAACTGCTGCTGAATGCTTAAATTTCATACTGACAAACAAAACCCTGCTGGAGAGGCAGCCAATATACAGACATGGAAACCCATTCATTTCATAGCATTAATGCAAAAAACAGCCCCTGATTTCATATTCCCAGTGTAAGACATTCAGGTCCTGCACTGCAGTGAGGTCCATGTGGCAGCAGGGGTTAACTGTTATGGTCTGTTTTCAGTCAAACTCACTCAGAGTTAATCTATAAATCCCTGCTGCCCTGCTAACATTGACCTATATTTCTGTCCCACACAGACCTGCTGTGAGCCGTTACTCTGTGCATTTGTGAATTTGAGGGGGAGAACATCTTGTGTCCCCCTCCCTCCTTCTCCCTGATGGATACTGGCCGATGTACAGAGGTCTTAAAACAGCAGCAGCTATTGCACAACCCCTGGCCGCAGACCACAGCATCTGATGCAATTCCTGCATTGAAACAAAAACAATGACCAGGTGCGCTGGCACAGCAGAGGACACCATTTTACGAAGGTTAATTTGGCAAACATGGAAATTTAATTTTCAAAGAATTCCTCTGAGTTAAAACAAGTGGCTCAGTTTAGAATGAACAGAGGTTCAGAGGAACGGATTGGGGTGTCCGACAGCAGCAGCATTAGATGCAGTTCACCCCGGAACCCCCAAACTAAATCATTTTCACTGAAAATATTGTCAAAGCTCTTAAAAGTAGGGTCCAAAAGAGACAACTTCAGCTGCTGACATATGATTTTCCTGGGTCATTTCTGTGCTGAGAGAAGTTGTGACAGGCGCAGAGGGTGCGTGCCTGAATGAGGAGCGTCAGGGAAGTGTGTGTGTATTGAGTTTCCTCCCGCGCTGCACACGGTCTCCCCAGCTGACAGCCACTCATGGCCTTTTATGCAAATGTCTGCGCTGCTTAGGACTTTCCTGGAAGTGAGCTGTCAGTGCGGAGAATTACAGCAGGGCCAGGCGGCCTCTCTTTAAGGGAACACCTCCCTCTCTTTTAAAAGCCCAGCTTATCTCTGTCCTTGGTGGACTATCACAGTTTTTGTTGTGTACATTAACTTTTCAGTCAGTTTATCTGCACGGGACACCAAGTGTTGTCTGTGTCTGCGAAACTCGTTCCCTCGTGATATCACATGTGATAAGCAAACGGAATGTGTGTACTTGGGTGGGCCCTGCCCCCCACCCCACCCCTTACCTCCAGTCTAACTGTAGCCAAGGGAACAACCCCTGCACAAACCAAACAAACAGCCAAACAAACAAAAACGTAATCCTCCATCTCAAAACAGGTCTCCTTAATGTCGTGAACTGCATGCGCCCCAAAAGCGTCATATGTTTGGACGGTACACAAGGGATGAAAGTCACGCTCTTGTCTTTCTTCTTTTTTCTGTGTGTTTTTAATGTGTTTCCCTGCATCAGCACGCGGCAGTCAGCGCTTCTCCTCACCTTTTAAAGGTGTGATCCTCGCCGCGCTCCTGCGTTCCGCTGCGCATCCTCAATGATGCTGGAAAAATCAAAATCAGCTTCAAGTGACAAGAGTAGGTCTACATTTCAACAAATACAAAATGTCTGAGATTATTGTGTTTCGAGTTAGAAAAATACTATTTGACAGTCCTCTTCATATATTTCACGTGTCAATGTATGGACTCTTTTCTTTAAAATGAAAAGTAGTTATATGAAAATGGTCACCGTACCAAACTGAACGAACAACATTCTAAACATGCATTTTTATCAAAATACTTTTACGTTTAATATTTTGACTCGTGTGCAGGATTTTTATACGTTGCAGAAACCGCGTTTTGCCAGAGCAATATGTGCGCGTAATCCATATTGCATAACTGTTCTTCTGAATTTTATTACCCTAAAGAAAGGAATTTGCGCATTACAAAAGGATTCAGACAACACAAACAAAGTCTTCTTTATTGTAGGTCAGTGTGATGCAAGTCTGTGGCATTACGCTCCGGCCAGAGCATCAGAACTTATGAGCCGATTTGGTATTCAAAAGTGGAAATGTACTACCTTTTCCGTAGTGAATATGAAAATCTACTCCTCTATGACCACTGACATCCTGCCATTTAATATCCCAGAAAGCGCATACATTATAACCACATTAACTGACAAACAGTAATTATAGATTAAATTGTACTGCGTAATTGAACCGTGAACCGAAATGATCATTTAATGTCAACAGACATGCACTTCATGTCACGTAGCGCGTGCCATCAGGGGCGCCGTTGTGCTCCTTCACCGAGTTTTATTAAACAAAAACATGGGTGTGCGGATGCGGCGCCTGGAAAAGTACCCGGCTTCCGCCTTTAACTGTTTTTGCTGCTTTTTCTGCATGCATGCCGCACGGTAGGCGCTGAAGACACGCCTCTCGACGTATCGCTTTTATTTCTTCTTGATTATTCACGAACATTCTGTTTGAGGAGGAAAACTGTGCCCCGACACGTCGCGCACGGAGAAAGCCGAGAGGGGGCGGGAGCGAGGCTCTTGGCAGAACATCCGCTTTGCTTAATGCGTTCCACATGTCTTTGACCTCCTCTGCAGTCATGAGTTAAAAGTGACACACAGTTCAGGAATCCTCTGAGCGAGGCAGCCGACGCTCACTGCAATGGAGCCACTACGTTGCATCATATTGCATCAGTATTAGTCTGTCACGTTTGTCAGTATTATGTAATTCGCCACCCGGCAGTCAATGAAGACAGAATAAAGACACCGTATTATATCAAAATCAGTCACAATGTTCACTGTAACAGCATGTATAAAACAAAGTTTTACTGAGTTCGTGGCATAGACAACTTGAGAGAATGAAAGCGAAAATAATGGATAAGTTATGGGCTGATGGGGGTGTGTGAGGACGGTGGTGCTGAGTGATTGGGTACACGCGGTTGTGTGACCGGCTGTGTAATCTGTGTGAGTTCTGTGGGAGGACTCTTGGAGTGGGGTGTGGAGTGTCTCTGTTTCAATTTCAGGAATGAAAACAGGGCTTTCCCATTTTTATTGAAATCAGTCAATGTATTATGTACATTTGCAATGAATTGGTGAAGTCAGATATGGTCTGCAAAGGGGTCCATCACTGGTTTATCTAATATTGTTTCAAAGCAGAAGTGATGTGAGGGAGGGCTTTGATGTTGCAGATGATGGGTTCAGTGATGTGGCTGGGAACGGTGCTAATGAGATCTGCAGGTGCAAGCTGGAGGCTGCTCCACTCTGGTCTTTCCTTTATTCCTGTGTTTCTGCAGTGGATGTGTCTGATCCGTGTGCTGCTGGGGCAGGGCAGGGTAGCAGGCAGGCCTGCGCCTGTGGTGGCTGCTGCAGGGGGATACAGGGCCGGTTAGGAGGTCAGTGTGGGGGGTGGTGAGCAGATCTGGGCTGAGCCGTCCCACCTGCGCTTCATTAGAAAAACACCTGAATGGTTCTAGTTACTGCTCTAAAACTGATCTGGTTTTGAATTTAGTCATTTTAATGTGTTTTGTATATATGTATAAAATCAAACTTTGTTCTGTTGCTCCTGTTTCTGGTGTCTTTTGAAAACAGGAGTGTTGAGTGGTTCAATGGAGAGGAAAAATAGTCATGGTGAGTTTTATTGGTTCAGATTTGTGTGGTTTGTGTTTATGGATGCTGTAGGAGGTTGACACAGTCTTAATGCAACAAGTGAATCTGGGATCAACTACTTCTCATTGCTTCCATCTTATGTCACAAAATAAAGCTGAATCTACAGATTTTGAATCTAAAGATGTTTATTATTTTGACAAATTCCAGGGATCTCCTGCTTCTGAGGTGCAACACCTTGTAACATGAGTCCTCCATATTCATTTTGGCTGGTGGTTTTGAAGATTTATTATTTAACAAGAATACCAGATATTGTACAAGTTTCATCCACATTCAGTTCTGCATCTTGTCTTCCAGTGAGACACTATGAATACACATGGCGCCATCTTCTGGAGATACGTATATATTTTTTTACTTTAAATTGTTTACATTCTATAGGCCAGTGACACAAACTGCTCAGGATCAATTTCTAAAATATGTTTTTTCAATAAAATATACTGTGAATACAACAGCAGTGAAGAAAACACAAAGCAAATGTTTAAAGGAGAGTACAATTTCTAAAAAAAAAAAGAGAGGAAACCATCTTGCTTTCCACTCCATTGGGAAGAGAAAGGGAATGATTGGAGAGCGGTTACATCATTTTAATTACAGTTTGAAAGCAGTGAAAAAATGTTTCAGTACTGACATCTCAGCATCTAAAGATCAGTGACTCCTGGCTTGGTGGCCAACAATGAACAACACTGCCATGACACCAGCCCTAATATAGTAATTTATATAAAAGATTAACTACATCTACATCAATGCATTTAACTTGCTGCCGGTTTATTCCTGTGAGGGGGAAATCACCCTGAGACAGCAGCTCTGCTCACTGCACTCACATTAGCAGCTGCCTCGCTCCCGTGCTGCTCCCTTCACAGAGATGTTATTATAAAAATCAAACACTAAACTCTCATCTAGAAAGAGAAGCCTGAGCTCCCTTCATTGTTTAATACTGAACACCTGTAAAATCCAAACTATCTTCAAAACAACAGAAACAGTCTTGAAAAAATATATAGTATGTTATTGAATAGATAATTACAGCTTTATAAAAACAGACCTGATTTCTCTCCCAAAGTGGGCTGTCCCAGGCTCAGGTGGAATGTGTCACTGCCAGGTGAGGGTGTCCCTGAGTGGCATATCTGTGATGCCATGTCCTTCTGCGAGAGTCACAGGGGAAAGCAGGTCACTGTGCAGCGAGCGGCCAGCCCATCTACGACACCACACCTGCGCCATCCACAGGGGATTGCTTTTGAGATCCGCACAAACGGGGGATTCTCAAAATACTAGAGTACAAAGTATGACCTCTGTGCAAAGGAGGATTTGTTCTACACACAAACAGTGATTTATTTAATTATTTAATTATTTAATTTAATTATTTAATAACGCAATAAAATGATCAATGTGTATATTTACATAAGGATGGGATAAATATGTGGAATATTATGTGTAACAGGTGAAATGAGTGTTGTCGTGCAGGTGCTGGAGCAAACGGCAGGCCAGCGAGGACAGGCCCAGAGCCAGCTGCAGGGCTGCTGCCTGATTCAGACCCTGAATGGGGAGAAGGCCAGGTCTGCATGCCTTTTGTTGTCCAAAACGATGCTGGATGTTCCTGTGCAATGAGCTTTGACTGGCTAATAATGGCAGTGGGCTGTTACTAGTTATTACAGCATCCCGTTTGAGAGCATCAACCGCTCCATGCAAATATTCCCATCCTGAAAGCGCTGATGCATCACAGCTCCATAACAGCAGAGGGCATGCACTTGTCCTGCCAGCGGGATTCATACAGTCCCCAGGGTGAGGCAGTAATTGCATTCTGCTTAAACTGTAAGTGTACATGTGAAAACACTTGATAAACACCTGGTTATGAGGTGTCCTGTGTTTCCTGGCATGAAAAGGACCTCTGACTACATAAGCAGGTTTCAGCTCAGCACAGGGTGCAGGCCGGGTCTCTGAAAGCGCTTCCTCACAGGCTGTGCAGCTCGGGGCGATCACAACACTTCAGCACTTGCAACCCATGCGGCTCACACTTCCAAACCACCTGCAGGTCCCTCCTCTTCGGCCACAAACAAAACTCACCTGTACATTAGTACAGATCCTCATATGGCAGCTGGTCCATCAGACCATCAGACTGAAGACCCACTTCTTAAAGACTGTGCCTCAACCCCCGACCTCATGTTTACCTTCATGTGTAATCTTATGCACGGTATTTTCGCTACACTGTATGTGTTAGCTGTCTATGTGGAATATTGGTATATTGTATTTGGCGTAGTCCTACTGTAGTAGGGTATATTGCATTGCTCCCACGTGCTGCACCAAGTGCACACTTCGAGCTCAGCACTGTGCTTGGCACTGGCACGTGCTCAGATGCGGCTGGGAGTGTCCTGTCTCGGTAGCTTTTCATGCAGCGTTATTAGATGCACTCTCACTTTGTAAGCCGCTCTGGGTAAGCACCTATTAAATAAATGACAAAAATGTAAACGTAAAGGCCTCGCATATGGTTACACCGAAGCTCCAGTCATTATTAGCAGTGATCTGGGGAGACTTTCACGCAACACTCGAGAAACAGCGAATTTATCTGCGAACTTATCTGTGAAAGACCCAGCGTGATTGCGCAACTCACCAAGATGCTTCGGTTAGTGAAATATCTGACATCGTCTAATGTGGACAAGATATAATGAGTAACGATGAACACAATCGAGCCTAGCCGACGTTTGACAGTGTCATATGAAAAGGCGTTACGTGAGAGGAATGAAAAAAATACGTTTGGTTTGTCATCCTCTCGCGATGATTGGATCCAAAATGGTCCCCAAACATCAGTGTGTGAAACACAAATGGACCTGGTCCCTTTCTCTTTAAATAATTATTCTCTTTAAATAACCTTCCTTATTCAGCATAGTGTCGCGTACTAACCGAGTCGTGGAAATCGTTGTAAACGGTCTATGGTGAGTGATTCTGGATAATGTTGTTAGCATTAGCAGTTTAGCCTATCAAATATTACAACGGTCTCCACAGATGTTATTTGTGTGATATTAGTGTATTATTATTCTATGTCGCTGGATAACTAGCGATCAGCTTCCCGCTGACTGCTAGGAGTGCTGTTTAGCCGGCTGGCTAGATGGCAGTTAGCAGCTACAGCAATAAAGCTTTGATTGTATTGCAACAATGGAAACATCAGCTAACTTCTTGTCCCCGTCGTTAGCCTGCTAGCTGCTCACCTCCCTTTTGTTTCCGCGTTAGCTGTGGGCCTGTGCACCTCTTTGCATGACCTGTTTTAATGTTTATCGCTGGCTGAATAGTCAGATAATTACGCGGTTTTGTTTCAGATCATGATTCCAGTAGTTAGTTACTAACTTAGTACGTCAGCTGGCTAGCTAGCCGGCTATTTAGCTTGGTAGTCTGAGAGTCACACCACCAGATCCACCCACACCTGCCAGTTATACCATTGCAGTTGGATGTAGTGCTGTGGTTTCCGTAAAAAGATCCATATGTTTCAGATAGTCTGAGCTGGAGAAGCTGCTGTCCTGCCCTGGTTCTTGCCCCGGGTCCTCCCTGCCGGTGGATTCCCAGGCTGCAGGGATGTCCGCCGGGGTCGCCGCCTGTGAGCGCACTCCCGCTCCCGCTCCGGGACCGCAAGCCTCCGCCAGCACAGCGGGTAAGACAGCGACCTGTAACACAGCTCCATGTTTGATCTTGCTAGGTTATCACAGAGCTAATGCTGCTCTGTTATGTTGTTTTAATTTATTTTAGTTGTTATATGTGTACTTAGCTTTAACCTTTCATTCATGCTCATTTTGTATCCGTGTGGGAACATCTTTGTATCAATCGCCCAGATTCTAACCATTGTACACAGTACCCCTAACTTTAAATGACAAAATCAAGTTAATATTGCTTTTCTCTTACTTTAATAACACTCTGGGTTTTCCATTCACTGAAATTAAATGTGTTAATTGAAGCAAATGACAAAGCAGATTGTGTATACTGCTACCATCAACTAGCTCTCCATGGGATATTTATTATGTCTTCTGCAGGAAGCCGATTGCCTTGTTCATTCTATGGCTGCAAGCAGTCCTTTACTGACATACAGCACCTGAACAAACACATACAGAGCCACCAGATCCCCACACAGTCCCTCCCCGGTGAGTTTATATGAGCCCTGTTCCACAGTTCAGCGATGGAGAAGGGACTGTTCACATTGATTTCCAAAGGGTTCTCAGTGGTCTTCTCTGTAAAATGGGATTATGTCCTGATTTTGATATATTTAAAGCATTAGGTTGGGTGTGCTCAGCAGCACATTCAGAGGAATGACACCTGGTGGCTTGTAACTTGTCGGTGCACTTAGTCTTAGGTTCTAGTCCAGTCAAACTAGGTCAATGGTAAATATTTGAGGATCCTAATAACTTTAAATAGACCAATACTTAGTCATATTATAGTTTGCTGTCGTTCTAACGGACTGCTGTTGTCTGTCTCTTTGTCCAGGGAAGGTGTTTCACTGCTCATCGCTGGGCTGCAGTGGTACTTTTCCCAGCATGCAACAGCTGATGGAGCACATGAGGCACCACTACAAACCGAACCATTACTTCCTGTGAGTGCGTGTGGTGAGGCGAACAGTGCCAGCAGGCACTTAGGCAGCTTTAGCTCATTGCACACACTGTTTGGAGTCAAGATTAAAGATGGGTTAGCTGATCCTGGATCAGGGCTCAGGGCACTTCCTGTCCCCTGTATGGGTGAACAGGTCAGTGTTGTTGCAGCAGTGTGTGTTAAAATCATTCAGTGAATGCGTTGTTAGTTAGTTTAGAGACTCTAGGTGTAATTTGAAAAGCATTGCATTGATAACCTCCTTGTGCAATGTTAGTGCCAATGCTTTAAGTGGTTGTTGTCGTTGTTGTTGTCATGCTCCACCTGCAGGTGTGAGAGCTGCAGGGCCAAACTGCGCTCGTACCGCGCTCTCTTCAAACACCTCCACACCTGTGCAAAGGTGGCCAAGAGCAAGGCTGCCAGAGCCGAGGAGCTGAACCTGCCCGTCACAGCACCGGAAGCGGCCGAGTCTGTGCCTGTATCTGCTGCTCCTGCTGCTGCTCTGCTGCTGCTCCTGCAGCTCCTGCTCCCACCCCACGCGCCGCTGACCCCTCCGGTGCCTTCCACAGCAGTGCGGAGGAGGAGCCGATGGATTTAGACCACGCCCCTCCTCCTGCCGTATCCAGCCCTGCGGCCGCAGCCCCGCCCATCTCCGGTTTCCAGGCTCCAGTTGGCAGCCTCCTGCAGGACGCCGCCTCCACCCCTCCGCCCGGCTCCTTCTCTCTCCTGGAGCCCACAGTGTTCCCTGAGGATCCTCAGCACTTCCTCACACAGACACAGCCCGGAGCCCCGCCCACCTCCCTCCCACCCGGCCCTGCCACGCCCGGCCAGCAGCGGCCAATCCGAGCCGTCGCCCCTGCCTCCCCGGCCCCGCCCACTCCACCGGGCTCCAATGCCGTCTGGAAGAAGAACCAAGGTGAATGAGTTTCATGCGTTTTTTCCTGTTTCTGATTGGCTGGAATCAGAGCTGCATTCTGCAGTCAGCAGCCTCCTCTGGCAGGAGGCAGTTCTCAGTGCCTGAATGTGTGTGGAAGATGGAGTACAGAGATTAGGCTGACTTCCTCCTTCTGTAATTCTCTACTGATGTTTGATTTGTGCACACTTATACAGTACCTTATAGCTCTCTTAAAAGTAACCCAGTTTAATTACTTATTCTGATACTGTCTTTTTCCCCAACACTTGTTCTGAGATGGGCTAGCATCAGTCATTGCAGTGTTGAGTGAACTGTGTGTTTTGTCGTGTGCACTGTCCTGCCAGACACGCCCGGGCCCCTAATGATCAGAAGGAACAGTCCTCCCAGCAGTCAGAGTATAAGTACAGGTGAAGTCCAGGTGAGGCACGGAGACCGCACACGCACAGACAGGGACAGCTGCTCGCTGTGCGGGGGCTTCGGGGGTGCAGGACCCTCCCCCCTCTGCTTGGGTGCTCTGGGTCCTCCTCTGCCACGGGGCTCCCGCCCATGCCCTGCGGAAGCCAATCGCTGCACTTTCCATCCTAAAGCCACTCCCCTGGGGGCGGGGCAACTCGCTGACCCCTGGCTGGCCAGTGTTCCATACCACCCGATAACAGCAGCAGCTCTGAGCTCCAGCAGGCCCCCGCCCTCCCGGCCGCCCTCCCGGGCAGAGGCCGCGTGTCTGGGAGGGGCGCAGGGTGTGTGGCTTTGTGCTGGATGTCTGGCAGGTCCCGGCAGGTGTCTGCCTGCTGCCACCGCTTGCTACACACAGTTTCTGTTTACTAACACAGAGATCGGCTGCAGAGAAACCACAGCATAATCCTCAGCTTCAGTTAGTGTAGGACAACCCAGCTGTTTCACAACGACTAACGCTTCTACCTCTTTATCAGATCATTCATTATCAGCCCTGTGTTTGCTTCTGAAAATGGATTAGCTGTGTTTCTGCACGGGCCAGGAAGATTTTTTCTTGTTGCCTGAAGAATTCAGTACATAAGATGAATAAATGATGGTGAATCAAGGGAATTTTGTTGTCGGTTTGTTTGCGATGATATTTTGCATTGCTGCTTTGGAATGAATAGTTTTTTGGGCAGTGGATGTGTTAGGCCTGTATGCGTTGGTCTGAGCTGATGTTGCAGGATGGAGCTGGGAGTCGGGGTGCAGTGCTTTTGCTCGGGGACTCTGAGGGCCCTCAGAAAGAGGCATCCTTCACGGTGCCTTTCTCCCTCCCCCTGTCTGTGCTCCTCAGGACAGTCCTTCAGCAGCCGCATCCTGTGGGAGCACACCAGGGGGCGCTACAGCTGCCTGCAGTGCGGCCACTGCACCCCCTCCCGGCAGGAGATGACCGCCCACATCGAGGGCCAGCACCGGGGCCCCGCGGGGCGGCCCCACGGGGACATGGGTAAGACCCAGAGCGTCACGCCGTAATGATCCTGCTGTTGGAGGCATGATGCAGGCAGGGCTTCTCCTTTAGACGGAGGATGTGTGCAGAGTGTGGCTTCTCCTTTAGACGGAGGATGTGTGCAGAGTGTGGCTTCTCCTTTAGATGGAGGATGTGTGCAGTGTGTGGTCCTGAACATCTTCTGCTGTGTTTCTCAGATGTCAGAGGGGCTTCTCCTCCCTTCCAGCCAAAAGCCTCATTGGACACAGACACCACCACCACCATCTATACCCAGCTTTGATTGGCTGTCCGCTGTGCACAGCCCGCCTCTGATGAGAGATCAAGCACCTGGGACCACTCTGTAGATTAAACAGCAATCAGTCTGACACTCTCCTGACTCAGAGTTCCCATAGATCATTGGGAAAGTCAGGAGAGCATATTTGGACTTGTATGAGTTACAAAATATGATGAATAAATGATTGAAGGACCTTTCCAGTTGTTTCTTGGTGGTAATTTCATAGCCTGGGAGTGTCTGTGCCGCATGTGTTCATATAGCTGTGCCCTCATTGGCTACTTTTTGCATTTGTCATTTTTTTCTGCCTGATTAAGAAGCAACTGGATTTACTTTGAAAATACTTGTTTAATTATAAGGTTTCCAGACTCTGGCTTCTTACACTGTTAGTATGTTAAAATTCTCCCATCTCTGATATTTTTCTGAAGGACATAGATGTAACCGTTTAGATGTTTTACCTGTACCAGTTGTCACAATTTAAATATAAACAAAACTTAAAATGGGACTGTGTGAGTGTCTCCCTTTCTTTGGAAGGATGTCCTGGAAGAGGCCCATACCCCACACCAGGGCCATTTCAGGAGAATCAGGTGTGGTTTGTGGTTTTGAGTGAATGGCTGGTTAGGGCTGAGAATGGATCTTACTTAATGAGCTGTACTTTTCTTCAGCCCTCAGTACAGATGCACCCAGCGGACCTCAGAGGGGTGGTGGGGTACTTTACAGTTACAGTGAATTTGTTTTTGCTCTCAAAGCAAGATACTGCACAGGGATCAGCACAGCACTTAAGTTATCCAGTCTGTTTGCACATCAGAGCCGGCTTTGTGTGCTTGGTGAGGTAGAGGTACTCCCTCATTGATGACCGATGTGACGTGCAGGGAAACTCCCCAGGGTGCAGAGTGCTGGCTGTCCTTACCTGAGCCGCTCAGGTGTGCTGGGGAAATCCAGAAGGCAGAGGTGTGGCCTCGTTACTCTCAGCTTCACAATGTAGGATAAATAACATTCAGGTCAATCTTTGTCCAGAATAACAGCAGACAAACAGCCAAATGAAATGGAGAGAGCAGGAGAGGTATCCAGGGTTTGGCTGAACTTCACTCACCAGAGCACATGAGGTGCAGACAAACAGAACCCAGTTCAATGGCTGTGTCTGTTAATATGGGTGTCTGATTTTCCCACATCCCTATAATCGACTATAAGGGTGAAGAAGTGCAGCTGAAATGGAGATTTACTTGGATATGTAACAATTACAGATTCACAGTATCGTCTGAAACGCTGTCTACATTCAACATTAGATGATTCTCTATACCAACACAATGATGGACTGATAACATTCAATATTGAAGAGATCAATGAACATTCTTACATGATGGGATGTAAACTATATAAAATATATATTTGTGAATATTTATGTAAAAGCTGTTCCATTTATTCTCATGTATACTAATTTTTATACATTTCCTATGAACTTAATATGTGTGACACGTCCAATAATCATTTTCAAAAATGCAGAAAAACTTAATCAGAATTTCAGTAAACAGACAAATAAAATTCCTGTATTTCACAAATTCACACAAAATCTGCTGTCATTTATAGCAGAAAGTTCTTAACTTCACCAAAAAAGTTAAATACTATGAGGATCTGTATGAAATTTTGAAAATGTGTATGACTGAAAAGGTTCTGCATCAAAGTGCTTTAAACAAAATTTTATATTAAAGGAGATACACTAATGTCTAATTAGTGTGCTTAGCTGTAATTAGTGCACTAAAGCAGCAGGTTCCACCATGAATGATGGTTTGAGTGTGATATGCTTGGCTTGCTGAGTTCCCTACAGATTAGTGACTTGAGTGAGAATTCTCATCTCCTGAGGCAGGGTGCCGGTCAGTGTGTCGTCTCTGTCCTGGCAGAGACAGAAGAGGGGGTACGCAGGGGAGGTTAAGCGGCAGTAGAAGGTGTAGAGGCCCTGGAGCAGCTCTGCATCGTAGAAGCTGAGTATCCCGCTGTCCACATCCAGAAACAGCCCAATTTTACCCGGGACTCTGCTGGCAGCAAAGCAGGAGGTTTGGCCATGATGCTGTGTGCAGAACTGCTGTCTGCGCTGACTGTAGGTCAGCACCCAGCAGGAGGCGCTGTTTTCCACTTGTGTGTGCCCACTGCCATAGGTAATGCCCAGGGCCCAGGAGGGGATGCCCCTCACCTCCACCTCCCAGTAGTGCACTCCTCGGCTGAAGCCCGCAGCGCCCAGTGCACTGCAGCAGCTGCTCTGGGAGCCAGAGGCCCGCCCTCTGCTCTGCGACTCCCTCTCTACCCACAATGCACTGCGGTCTGCATTCATCCTCAGCTGAGGGTGCACGGTCTTGGGATCAAACCGAATTTCCTCCCCTGAAAGATGGGAGAGAAGAGGCTGATTGTATAAAGGGATGAAGCAGAGGTGAGGGAAGGCTATACCAGCATGTGAAAGCGCTGCACCAAGGTGTAACTCCACCTGCGCATCACTAGATGACATCACTGAATTTCCACAGAAGTCATTGGTCGCAGTGGTCACATTGGGTGGAGCTTCATTCACAAATCCAGTCACAGAGCCACTGCACTGTTCTGCCCGCACAATATCACAGGGCAGCAGTGTAGCATAGTGGTTAAGGAGCAGGACTTGTAACCGAAAGGTTGCTGGTTCCATTCCCCACTGGGGCACTGCTGCTGTGGGTTAAGCACCTTGGGCAAGGTACTTCACCCACAATTGCCTCAGTAAATATCCAGCTGTACAAATAGATAACATTGTAAAGAACTGTAACCTATGTAAGTTGGTCTGGGTAAGAGCGTCTGCTAAATAATGTAATCTACATTATATTCAAATATGTATTATAATATAAGATTTACTCAAAACAGTGTTATACTGGAAAACTTGCTCTGTATCCTCATACTTACAGGATGTGTGGTATTCTTTGCCGGTATACATCAGTGTAATTCATATCACACAGGAGTCAGTGGAAGGTCATCCACAAAGAATGACTCTTTCTTGCCAAAATGTCCTATATTTGTACCTGCAAATGTTTTCTGCAGACTGTGGAAGAGGGGAGTGGTCCCTGCAGCGGCTGTGGGCCGGAGGTCTGACCCCCCCATCGCCTCCCGGATCCTGGAGGAGCAGAGCTCCGCCCTCGAGGAGGGGAGACAGCTGATTGGTCAGTTTGTATTTGCCCTGACTGAAACCAGACAACACTGACCGTTCATAACGTTGACTTGCGCGTATAAATCAAAGTGCACAGCCTGTTCAGCCTAAAGTACCAAAATATGTGGAAAAATGTGCTGATACCATTTGCAGGTTCACAGTGAGGGTGGAGACATGAGATTGCAGGGTTAAGGCATGCATTCAGTGATGCAGCCTGTAAAGCAGGCCTCCTGTCACAGGTATCTGCACCTGCTGTGATCTAGCCTAGCACTGTGTGTGCAGACAGGTCTGACAGCTTAGCCTGGAATAAACTGTAGGGATTATGCAGTAAGAAGTGAGTGAATTCTTTTCAGTAGAGACAGACACAGTCACAGGCAAATTAGCAGGTTCTGTGGAATTAAAGAACTGGTCAAAATTTAAAATGTTGATATATTTATATCAGGTATTTTCATACATGATCAAGAATTTGGCCCAAATGAAGCGCATATTCCTTTGGATTTGTCGTCAATAAAGATTTCCCAAATGTCAGACAAAAAAATGAACTTACCAGTCTTCATTTTCCAAAAACTGTCAAAATTAAAATAATTTCATTAGTTAATGGTTTCTTTCAGTACAAAATCACCTTTATGTAGCAAACAAATACTCAGTATGTTCACGAAAGAATATAGCAATGGAAAAATTTTGAATACAAATTTTGGATTTTTTTTTTTCAGAAATTTATGTTCAGTACCTGTTGCAATGTGTAAGTACCTGTGTACCTGTGCTTATCCGTACCTGCAGCAGTGTGTGTGTGTGTGAGTGTGTGTGGCTGTACCTGCAGCAGTGTGTGTGTGAGTGTGTATGTGTGTGTATGTGTGTGTATGTGTGTATGTGTGTGTGTGTGTGTGTGTGTGTGTGTGTGTGTGTGTGTGTGTGTGTGTGTGTGTATGTGTGTGTGTGTGTGTGTGTGTGTGTGAGTGTGTGTGGCTGTACCGGCAGCAGTATGGCAGGGTTCTGCATGGCCTGGCTTTGCTGGATTGCTCTCTCTGCCTGCAGCAGTTTGCTCTGCAGCTGCTGCAGCTTCTCCATGCGTTCCTCCATCCTCCTGCTCTCTGCCACCATGGCAACAGCCAGCCTCTTCTGCCACGCCTTCTCCTCCACCTCAACAAACATCCTGACTCTGCTCAGGAATCCTGAGTACTCCTGCTGCTGATTGGTCAGTCTCTCCTGTGGGGAGTGGTTTAGATGTTCAGTTGCAGTGATTGTTTTTTGTTCATCATCAGATTTGAAAAGTATTAGTGCAAATATTCTGTTTTGGCACTTTGTTGCATGTGGAATGCAACAATTAAAGACAAAGCAAATCAAATAGTGTACATTGTACTTTCTGTTATTCCTGATATTATGGACGCATATCCACAGTTATTCATTATCCTGCATTATGTATCAGCAGACTGGTACCTTTGAAATGGAAGCAGCCTCTTCCAGCTTCTGCAGCTCATTTGTGATTTCAGCCAGACTGTCTCTGATGCTGCCCAGTTTGACCTGGAAAGCCTCCTAGAAACAAGAAACACACAAAGGGCAGCATACAGGTAATACCACTAATCACCAGCTTATATTGCTAATTGGGGTGACAGCCTGGTTTGAGTTAAGTTGATCACATTCAGGTTAAATGAGTGTTTAAACTGACTCAGGCTAGCTAGCATGCGGTAGATTCCTTTAACGCTGTTAGGACTCTTTTTGTCGTCCATGTTAAATGTGTCACTGAGGCAAAGTGCCAGGGATGGTCTTTTTTTACTGGAGGGTAGTTAGTGAAAACGGTAGTTTCATTTCTGTCTTGTTTTGGTGTGTGAAAAGAGAAAAGGGCCACATCTGCATAAGCCCCTCAGGCTGTGTACAGCAGGCTCGGCCGTTAGCTAGCAGGCCTGGTGAAAACCAGAGGCCACACCTGGCATCATTAGCACCTGCCTGCAGCTGTGTCTGAGGGGTGACTGCTGTCCAAGCTGATGTTCTCACTCACATCACACACCTGTATCAACGCGCTGATATTCTCACTCGCATCACACACCTGTATCAACGCACTGATATTCCCTGGTGCTGGATAATGGCATCTGCTAAATGCATGTAATGTAATGTGATGTAATTGGATGTAACGGAAATTTACTGCAGCAGTACATGTGAGATTTCACTACTGATAAATGACATCAATCATGGTTATTTTTCAGAAAACTGCAGCAAATGGCACTGCTGAGAAAAATATGTAGCCTTTTACTCTTAATTATGGCAAAGGGAAAATATTTACTGACTCTTCAAGAAAAAATATTGGATTAAAAAAGGTATTTTTTTTTTTTCAAACAGGTCTATGATTATATTGGTTTGATATCAGCATTGATTGTAACAGTTATTATGCTACCAAACACTAGATTTAGGTATCATTTTAGGTATCATTCTGAATGCTGTGGTATTCAAGCCAACCAGTAACTTCTACAAGGACATAATAGCATGTGTTTCATAACAGCAGAGATTGTGAACTCACCTTCACAGTGTTCATAGCGTCTGCTAACTTCACAACATTATGACCAGTCAGATGTGCGTTCTCTGAGGGCAGCATGCAGTACACACACAGGAGAGTGGAGTCTGTCTCACAGTAAAGCTCCACTTCCCTCCCGTGCTGTTTGCACAGTTTGCCTGTGTCCGGCCTGGGGTCCACCAGCACATGTTTGCGGAGGAATTCATTCTCCAGGTGGGGGATAATGTGAACGGTGCAGTAGGACTCTGCGCAGTGGATGCAGCTTCTCTCTGCAGGCAGCGGCTCCTGGCCTTTGCAGACAGTGCAGGCTACACTCCTCACTCGCTTCTCATGCAGCTTTTCAATGATGTTGCACAGAACCGAGTTCTTCTTCAGGTCAATCCCAGTTTCACAAGGCACCAGGCACAGGGGACAGGAGAAAAGGGACCTGATCTCTCTGGCTCTCTGACAGCCTCCATCAGCAGATCTTTTCAGCAGATTGACACATTCTTCACAGTAGTTATGTCCGCAAGGCAGAGTCACTGGTTCAACAAAAGTGTCACGACAAACAGCACAAATCAGCTCATCGTCGAGATACACTGATTCCATGTTATTCAAGCTTTGCTGACTGGCAGAGTGCAGATGATCTCTGTGAGGAACCTTACTGATGGCCGCTGTTTTACATGTGGCATCAAATCCCTGCATGGAGGTGAGTGACCAGTGAATATGTAACCATCGCCTTCATGAACCAGCTCAGCTGTCCAATCAAAGGGCTTTAAATCATCCACAAACATGTTATTGGTCACATGACTGCATTCCAGTTTTAAACTTCTGATAATCTGACAGTTGGACACATTTATTTATAGCAAGTTATCTTGCTGTCAGCAGTCTGGGTTCAAGAGCTCAGGAGACATGACCTCACTAAACCTCTCCAAGATGCAGTTGAATTGGTCCTACATCTTTAGACCAACACTGATAAAACACAATTGAAATAAATATTGAACACAACAAAATGTTTACCTTGAATTGTAAATTGTTTGAGATTTTGCTAAGAAATGACCACTTTAGTTTTTAAAATGAACATTCTATTGAGGTTTTTAAAAGTTGCAGCAAACCTCATCACTTCACCATTATAATCAAAATGTATTAAACATACTGTGCATGAGAATTGCTGTTCAAATAAGTCATTTTCTGCACAGATATTTCCATTATTTACAATAACTTCTGCGGGGTTTTGACTTCATCCTCTCCAAAGAGTTTCACAAAATACAAATATCAGATTGACATCATTATGGTTGAAAGAAATCCATGTATGTTGATCTTCTTGCCACATTCATTGTACTTGTAATGATAAAAGGAGGTGCTTATGATACAGAATAATTTAAATTACATTTTGTCTTAGTTTTCCTTTCAAGAATTTCCAATCAGGAGGATCTGAAATATACCTTAATTAGCCTTCTAGAAGTTTCTCTTTTCTAGTTGTCTTACAGCTAGCTAGTCCGTTTCAAACTGTAGGCTACTTGCGTGCAAAATTATCCTAAAGCCTGTTCTATTGCGATCTGCAGTGAATTGACCGAATGTCGTTGAGAATGAGCCTGTTTTAGACCATTTTGTCTCTCCATTGTCATCCTGTTTGAAGCGGATAAAATTGCGTCTGGACGCCGAGAAACACCTAACAACCAAGGCACGCTGGGATTGTGTGTGTTTACGTTCATAGCGTGGGTGCCGCAGCCAATCACAGTCCGAACAACAAACGCAGGAGTTTAAAAAATAACCAATCGGCGCGCTCTACGTCATTTTTTCCAATGCACATGAAACGGTATCACAGAGATCGTTAATCGCTCAGTAAGATAATAAAATAGTACTTCATTTATATTTCTCTTTAACAGTTCCGTTTTAGGAAGTCAGCAAGGGTGAAAAATGAGAGTTCCGGTCATGGAGTTTTAGAAAGGCACAGACATATTTTCACTGCAGCGTTTAGATTGAGATATCTCGATAGTTTTGGTTGCTTCTCTTTTGGAATCAGCTGTTGAACTTATTGTTTTACGGAATAGCTAAGTGGACACAGTGCGAATGATTTAGACTGTTTGACACAGGTAAAATGTCTGCAGTTATATTTTTGCATATGAACACATAGGTTCAATGATGTGGATCGCTTTATTGCTTTCTTGCGCCCAAGAAAAACAATTTAGTACGATAGGTTCAGTGGACCTAAAGTTAGCGAGACAGCTATCTAGTTTGTTAGCTGTGATAGCTACTTAGTGAGTTACATGTTATTTTAACAACTCGCTTGTTAACGTTAGCCGTAGGTTTTTGGATTGTGCATTTCAATACAAGTGAATACAAAACTGCCACGAACCTTCCGTAAAACGTCCCAAAGGCCATGTCCCGGACAGGTGGCCAGCGGACGAGCTGCCTTAATCTGTAGTAGCAATCCTACCCATGCAGAACTAGTCTGGCTGCCTAACAAACTGTTTGCTGTCGACCATAAACTTGATGTTACTTTGGCTTGCGATGTGCGAATCATATGTGAATGCCAGTGGATCAGCATTAACGTTGATTTTGTCATTGCAGTATGAAGGATGAAGGCTCGCACATCGTCCCCCGTCCACGTGCTTGTAGATGAGGTCACTCCGGTGCACGTGCACGTACAGAGAAGCCGGTCTTTACCTTCTTTTCCCGGGGTAAGACTGCAGCAGTGATGCTTTACAAACTAAACATGGGGTGAACTTTGGATCTGCGTCTGACCCTGGCAGCAGCGTTTACAATAAAAGTTAAGACAACTATTAACGTAAAAGCAAGACTTTTCCACAGGGAGGGTAGTGAACAGCAACAGGGCAAACCGCGATTTACTGTAATACACCAAGACATTTGTAGACTTTGGCGTAATAATCCAACTACAGTATTCGCCGCTATTGAATGCATGCTTCTTTATTTTAACGTATACGGTTTTATTTATCCAGCAGAGAGCCTTGAAAAAATCAAGTATTACACCAAAACAAGCAGATCGGATCTGCTCTGTCATCCAGGCCAGTGACTGGGGCTTCGGTCAGAAAGAACCTGCAGCTGCAGCTCAGCCTGCCGAATCCCGGGAACGCCGGGGGGAGCACAGCAATACGGTAACAACTAACATTCATTTCACACAACACAACAGCAGGGGTCACAAATGTTCGCTTAAAATGTGCTGTGTACCTCTGTATCAGTGTTTCATATGTGGCTCCATCCACTGACTTTAATTATTTTTATTCATATAAATGCGGCAATTTGGACAATTAGAGTATCTAAGCAATTTGCTTAGATACACTACATTTCTTTAAAAGCATAGAATAATTCTGAAGTTGTATTGAAATGTATTGTATTGCATTGTATCAAAGTCACTTCATATATGTTATATAAGATTGTATCATTGTATAGTATCATTGCTTAGGTATTGATATTGTATGGTTGTCACACCCCTGTAACTGATGTATGTGAGGGACACTGAGCAGGTGGCACAGGGTCAGTGCGGCTAACGCTGGCGTACCTGCAGTCTGCAGAGAGAGGGAGTGAGCTTTCCTCTGAGGATGCGTCTCTGAGTCCAGTGGACGGGTCCAGGATGCAGGCAGAGGACGATGCTCAGTGTTCTGATGGTCCGGGCGGTACCGGCTGGACCGAGCGGCGCAGCTTGAAGCACACGGACCCAAACCGCCGACACACACAGCTGGAGAGGAGCAGGTCAGAGTGTGCATCAAGAGGGGCCGCTTGTGTTGGACAGATCTGACCTGACCAAAGAAGTAATTTTATCAGGAGTTCAGAGTTGCAGTCCCACCATGCTCAATATGAAAATCGTTTCTGTTCAATTGTACGAAAAAGTAACAGCAGTGTGACCTAGTTCTTCCTTCAGGTGTTTATCCTGTCTTTCTAAGTATAACTATGATTTCTGGCTTTATTATCGTTTTTTTAAAAGATTTTTTGCATCTGAGTGGGAAATAATTAGTGTGTTTATAATCACCAGGAGACAGAGGAGTTGTTTCTTTTCAGGTCTGAGGTGCCATCACTGTTTGTGAATAAAGTTTTGACTGTGGAGTTTACCTGCCCTGCTTTGGCTTCATTCAGGTCCAGCTGTGAGGACTTCAGCCCTGAAAACAGGGCGTGTCTGCTGAACACCCTGATGGAGGCTGAGAGGGCTGCCAATGCAGCAGCAGTACAGCTGATGTCATTTAAAGAGGCTCTGGGGGATGATCTGAATGTAAGTGAAAGTAAAATTCTTACATTTTAAAATGTGAACAGGAATGCAGATTTTAACCTGAGTGGCTGGCATCTGAATCTTGTGTGTGTCCTTGGAGCTGCTTCCCCTGAGAACTGCAGCATATTTTTACATTGTGACGCACTTAACACTGATGTTTTGCTTTCGGGGTTTTGGCAGTTCTTACCAGATTAATTAATTACAGGATTAATAAGGGTTAGGATGTGTTCAAGATTAGTTTGAAATGTTTGTTATATATTTTGCCCTTTGTTTTTCAATTTGAAAGGATTCGAGATTAACTGCTGTGGATGACAGACGGATGTCAAGACAAAAGAACCTTCTGTTGGAAAAGCTGGAGGTTTTTAAAGCTGTAAACAAATCTGTTCGGCAGCAACTGAAGGAATTCCAGAATCAGGAGGTTTGTGCTTCAGTGAATGGACCACATCGGACCACATCAGACTGATGAGCTCTCTGATGGTTCCTGTTTCTCCATCTCCTTAGGCAAGTCGACTAGAGACTGACAGATACATCGATGTGTTACTGAAGAAACTGACTTTTGCGGAGACTGAAAACCTGGTGAGAATTTCAACAGGAATGAGAAAGAGAGGTTTAGTAAAGCTTCCTGCAGCTTTGGTGTCAGTATAAAGTTTATTTCTAGCAAAGTAAAAAAAAAAACTACAGATACAGAATGACCGTCAGATACAATACCATTTAGAATGAATGATACATTGATAATTATTTAAATCATAAAATCACATAATTAACTGAGGATTTGTTTGATTTTAAATGCAAGGATTACTTGATTGCCTGAAAGCTGAAGCAGGTATAAGCATTTCTGATGTGCTGCCAGTTGTTTCCCTGTAGAAGGCTGTTTTCCACAGTGTCTGCCGTGATTCCTGTCAGCCATGTTTAGTTCATAGAGAAATAAAGGTTCTAACACTCTGAAATGAGCGTCTTTGAGCGTTTGAACTCTGTAGCCTTATTGATATGTGAAATTTCTCAGAAACACTTTGCATTTTATTCGTTATATTCTGTCAATACTCCTGTGTTCTCAAAAGTAACTTTTAGGTCCTTAGAATGCAAGAAGCAGTCTTTAAACCACCTGACTTTCCAATGCAAAGAATCAGAGACATTGAAACAAAAACTTGGACGTGTCTAGTGGTCTTATGTGCAGTTATATGTGGTGTTCTGCTTTTTTTATAACACCTGTGTTTTTCTCCTTGAGGAGGATGTGTTTGCTTTCCTGTGTATCTGTGTATGATGTAGGCCAGGTTTCTGCCTCACCGAGGGTGGTCAGAACTCTCAGCTCTGTGTTTTTTCCAGTGTTTAAAAAGAGACCTCAGTGAGAAAGAGAGAAGAGTGGAGGAACTGGCAGCCTTACGCCAGAAAGAATTGGTAAGAGACGTAATCATTACACAATGACGATAATAAAATAATAATGAGTGCTGTTGTAACTGAAGTGATTGGGCATGATGAACAGGTCTAAAGCCAGTCCTCTCTCTGCTGCTGCTGCTCTCTCCTCCCTGCTGCTGCTCTCTCCTCTCTCTGCTGCTGCTCTCTCCTCTCTCTGTGCTGCTGCTCTCTCCTCTCTCTGCTGCTGCTCTCTCCTCTCTCTCTGTGCTGCTGCTCTCTCCTCTCTCTGTGCTGCTGCTGCTCTCTCCTCTCTCTCTGTGCTGCTGCTGCTGCTCTCTCGTCTCTTTCTGCTGCTGCTCTCTCCTCTCTCTCTGCTGCTGCTCTCTCCTCTGTGCTGCTGCTGCTGCTCTCTCGTCTCTTTCTGCTGCTGCTCTCTCCTCTCTTTCTGCTGCTGCTGCTCTCTCCTCTCTTGCTGCTGCTGCTCTCTCCTCTGTGCTGCTGCTGCTCTCTCCTCTCTCTCTGTGCTGCTGCTCTCTCCTCTCTCCTCTGTGCTGCTGCTCTCTCCTCTCTCTGTGCTGCTGCTGCTCTTTCCTCTCTCCTCTGTGCTGCTGCTCTCTCCTCTCTCCTCTCTGCTGCTGCTCTCTCCTCTCTCTGCTGCTGCTGCTATCTCCTCTGTGCTGCTGCTTCTCTACAGGAGAAGATGGAGACTGCAGTGCATCAGGCAAAGACAGGGGAGAGCACTCGAGCCCGCCTACAGGGACAGCTTCGCCACAAGGAGTCAGAGAACAGCAGGCTGAGTGTACAGCTACGGGTATGAAGAGGAGACCGACTGCTGAGCAGTGAGAGAGAGCAGGAGACTGCCACCTGCAGCTGTGTCCAAATCAAATTAGAAATGATTCTGCGCTGAACTATTGTCATATTTATTGTGATGTGAATCACATTTCTCAAGTTGATTCATTCATGTCTGTTTTGATGATTTTACAGAGGATATGCAGGACATTTAAAGGTTTTCTCTGAGTTTTAATCAAAGTGGCCAATCAGACAGTACATGGGAAAACGTGCTGTGTGAAAATGAGTAAGATAACACATGTTGTTAAAGGGTTTGGAGAGAACCATGGCGGAACAGAAGCTTGAAGTTGAAAGACTGAAAAGTGAGATTGCCGCATGTGAGGAGAAGGGAAGAGAGGAGAAGGAGGCTCTGAAGAAAGCCACCCGAGCACAGAAGCATAGAGCAGAGAGGTTCGAGGCAGCCGTGGAGAAGCTGTACGATCAGCTGAGAGAGAAGGTGAGCGAGGCAGCTTCAGTGAGGCTTAGAGCTGAAGCTGGGGACCAGAGGTCGGGAGGGGGGAGGGGGGTGGGGGTGGCGGAGGGGAGCGGGGGAAGGGGACCGGAGGATAGTGCAGGGGAGGGTCAGAAAGCGGCTGAGGCTTTAATCTGCAGGTTCAGGGCCCAGGTGGGGTGTTTCTTTCGGATGTTTTTGCACGGTACCAGTGAGTCCAGCTGTATACCAAAATCATCCTAAGTGACAATGCTGGCTCAGTTGCCCTGAATAAGGAACTGAAGTGACAGTAATAAGTTGTTGGTGGGACCTCTGACTGTATTGCACACGCAGGATGTGAAGGTGGCGGAAGCCCAGGCCGAGGTGGAGGCGCTAAAGAGGCAGCAGGAAGGAGCCCAAGAGGAGCGAGCGCCACTGGAGGCCCAGATCATCCTCCTCAAAACGTAAGAGCGGGACAGACCCCAGCCGGGCCTGGCTCTGCTCTCTCAGTGCAGAGGAGGGTAACAGAAGCTGCCTTCACATTAATGAGTCCAGATCATCCATTCATTCCCACATTATATTAGCTAATATGTGTAGCCATCTAACATAGCTAGTTAGCAGTTAAGTGTATCTTTTGTACACTACACTAGAATTGCACTATTATGTATAGGTGGGAATCATTACTGTACCTTTTAGGTTAGTTGTTTAATGCCAGGAGTACATATACAGAAAGGTAACGCCTATATACTCAGAAATGGCATTAGAGGGAACCAGTCCCTCTGTTTTCATATAAAGTGGCATGATGTGGCTATCGTAATGCACATGTATGAGCACCCATGTACAGAGACACAGTGTGCATTCATCATCTCCTTATTAAAGCCAAATTTCAGATGTGACGGAACAGCTCCAGAAAGAGAGAGACAATGTCAGGACAGCTAATGAGGACCTCCTGCAGAAAGTGGAAAAACTCAACTCAGAAAATTCTGATCTCTGCCTTGAAAATGCAGCGTTGAAGGTCAGTGTGAATGTCAGTGTGGTTTGGACTGAAATGGATGCATGCCATGTAACGTGTCCATAGATCCTTAAAGGCCCTTTGAAAGTAGAGTCCGTGTGGGGTAATATCTCCCTGCTCCTCCTCTTGCTGACTGCGGCGTTTTCTCCTCCTCTCGCTGCTGTGTCTCGCAGGCCGCGGCCCGGGACCTGGAGGAGAGGGTACGGTCTTCAGCAGCCGAGCTGGAGGACCAGGCAGCAGTTTCCCAGAAACACAAAGACCTCGCTGAGAGTTATCAAATTCAGGTAGTAATACGCAGGTATATTGTCAGTATTCTGTGACTGCACAGGTGAACACAGGATATGAGCTTCAGAATCTTTTGACTGAGAGCTAATGTTGCTATGGGAACAGTCTGAGCAGCAGAGGCTGCAGGGAAAGCAGGGGTTTGAATAGCCAATCAGCTGTGAAGATTTGGCTGCCTGGTTTGAGAGCCATGTAGGGAATGTGACAAGGACATTTTGGATTGGATGAGGGACCTGTAGTGACCACTCTGGGTCAGGACCTTAGTTTAATATCTCCCCAGTGAGTCCAGCCCTTTGCAGCCCCAAGGACGGTGTAACTGTGTCTATGGTGTGTCCAGGTGTCTGTGGAACTGAAGGCTTTTCCTGAGTGATAACTGTTTTTCAGAGTAACTGCAGGTGTCCACCTTTACTCTGTAATGCTGCCTTTTCTCTGTCAGGTCGCAGATCTGCAGAAGGAAGTGGATGAGCTGAAGACACACCTAGAGAGTCTTCTGAAAGAGACTGAGACAGCAAAAGAGGGCAAAGATGCAGAGATTGAGAAGGTCAGTCCCTAAAATGGCCATTTAATTTTAATTCTGGTAGGAGTGGCATCTTTCTTCCTTTTCTCACTCATGTGGGATACTGTGATAGATCAGGGTTTGATAAATGACGTACCAATAACAATGGATACTTTTTAACGATCTGTTTGTAGTTCAGTTCAATTTGTATGTAAATTAAACGTTTATGTAAATATTTGAAGGAGTAATATTCATCAGTTGTGCTGTAGGAATTATTCTCAAATAACTGACATAGCTGACATTCCTCATCAGACCTTTTTTACTCGACACTGCACACCACTCTGTAGGGAAGCTGTGTCTCTGTCAGTGTGTCACTCACAAACTCCATCCCAACAGTAAAGGGACAGGCGCTGTGTAACAGGCTGTTTCTCATGCAGGTGCTCAGACCATTAGCAGCCACAGAATGTGTTCCTTTCTGTTGGGCTCCTCTGTCATGTGATCTATGCATGAGGTGTGCCAGGTGTGCCTCCACCTGTGTTTGTATGGAAAAGGTTTCTGCAAAGATGATCAAAGTCCAGGTGCCGTTTCATATCAAAGCAACACGGCAGCTTTGTAGATCGATGGCACGAGGCTGTGGTGCATCGTCTGAGTTTTTTTTGCTCACCTGTAGTCATCCAGAACTGGAAAAAGGAAGCTTAGTGATGCACACAATGGATGTAACTCCATAATGACTGTCCAGCCAGATACCGAACAGTGGAGTTTAGTTTCAAGTACATGGAGTTTCTGGACCTGACAGGAGGTGGAGCTTCATGTTCAGGTTAGTGTTGCCAATGAGAGAGCAGCAGCAGGTGCTGGGGCGTGGCCAGTGTGGGCGTGGAGATGGGAGTCAGTGTGTGCGCTGTGACTGTCCGCGCTCCGTGCGGACGGCAGGAGAGGAGGAGGAGGAGAGCGCTCGCTAACGCTGTGCCGCGCTCGGAACAGGTGCGAAGGCAGCTGGAGCCGCGTGTGGAGGAGCTGCAGGCGTATCCCGAGCTGCTGCACGCGGCTGGGCAGCGTCTGCAGGACTCTGCAGAGAGCCTGGCGCTGGCGGAGGCGACGGCGACACACAAGGCCCAGACTGCTGAGCATCTGCAGGGCAAGGTGCATACGGGCGGGGCTGGCGGGTGGGCGTGGCCTCCTGTGAGGAAACCTGTGTCATTGGGCAGTCATCCCACTACACCCCCCCCCAGCGCTTTCAGCCTGTGAGCATGTGCAGGGAAAGGCTGCTGTAGCACCATCTCTGCATGGGTCTCGGCTCACAAACCGATGACCGTGACCGATGACCATGTGGATCACCAGTCCCTTTGTGTGCACCTGTCACCTGCTGCTTCCAGCGTGCTGTTTCTAGAAACACTGCATTTTACCCTGAAAATACAGCGCAGTCTCATGACAACATGTTTTATTCCAGATAGACAAACAAATGGAACAACTGAGATCCTCTTTGGAAATGAAGAACTCCCTAAATGAGGCAAACGCACAACTGCAGCTGAGAATAGACTCCATGCAGAGGTACTGTCACCAGTTACAGTCTGTCAGACCTCAATGCTTTAAACAGGCATTATGCAGAGGTACTGTCACCAGTTTAAATCTGTGAGACTTCTGCTGCTTTGCAAGGAAGACTCAGCTTTTAGGGAAAGTGACTGATGTGGGAAATGGGGTTGCAGGAGGATGGAGGAGGTCCAGCAGGAGAACAGGGAGCTGATTCACAGGCTGTCTGTCCAGGAGGAGGCGCTGCAGTACAGCGGCAGGCAGGTGGAGCAGCGCTCAGTGGAGTGCCACGCCCTGACCCGGCAGCTGGAGGCCGCCCTCGCCGACGTCAGACAGGAGGTGATGCACCCCTCCCCCTCCCCAAATCTCCCGCCCCGCAGCGGGCACTACACTGATCTCAGTACAGCAGGTTTGGATCACTTCATCAGGGTGATGGACAGGGTTTCCTCACCCTTAACACCATAGCGTTCCCTCTGTCACTGATCTGAGTGATACAGGATACTATCTCTGAAATGCATGAGGTGTCACATGACCACAGTTTCCAGGGACACTCTAAAGGATACTCTTCTCTCCTAAGACTGGCTGGTAGAGAGGACAGCTGTTTGTTTTGCTTGGTCTTTATTATACTGCAGTTCCAGTGTCTGGGTCTTCAGAGCGGTTTTTCAGAGCTGTGCCCTGCGTCGGGGACAGGTTTCCCCTGGTCAGTGTTACTCCTGCAGGGACAGGGGGTGCAGCAGTGTGTCACAGCTCTGCTCCGCTCTCTGCTTCTCGGGAAGGTCTCCAGAGTGAGGGAAAACGCCGGGGCCAGAGAGAGACTCCTGCAGAATAAAATCCTGGAGCTGGAGACGGAGAGGGACAGACGAGCCAAAGAGCTGAAACTGCTGAAGCAGAGCAAAGAGTCTGTGAGTATGAACACCTGCTCTCTGTGTCTGTCTGTCACCTGTGAGTATGTCCGTCTGTCTAATAGGAGTGATAGACGCTGCTGAGGGCTGAAGTTTGTCTGTCCCTGATTCAGGGTGAGCAGCACAGCTCAGTCCACACAGCGGGTCACAGCTGGCTGCTTTAGGGTTGGGGGTTAAAGGTCACACAGCTGGCTGCTTTAGGGTTGGGGGTTAAAGGTCACACAGCTGGCTGCTTTAGGGTTAGGGGTTAAAGGTCACACAGCTGGCTGCTTTAGGGTTAGGGGTTAGGGGTCACAGCTGGCTGCTTTAGGGTTAGGGGTTAAGGATCACACAGCTGGGTGCTTTCTGACGCTCTTTATTTAAGGGCACAGCTGTAGTGTGGCCCTGCCAGCTCATTGCATTATTATATTATTATTATTAGTATTATTGTATTATGACATTATTGTCATTTAGCAGATGTTCTTATTCACAGCGACTCACACAGGCTACACACAGTCAAAGTAAAAGCAGAGTGAGCTGAATGGGAGGAAGCTGCTCTCTGAGAGACAGAGGGAATAAACTGCTCCAAGGGTCCCTGAAACACAAAACTGAGTGTCAAAAGGAACATTTAATTAAGCATATGAAACAAACTGTCTTTCCTTTCAGGTTGAGAAGCAGTATGAGGTACGTTTAAAAGAACTGCAGCTAAGTTTGGACCAATCAGAAAGCCATAAACGGAGCATTCAGAACTATGTGGATTTTCTCAAAAACTCCTACGCAACCATGTTTGAAGAGGGCTTCTCATCAGATCTTCCTTTTTAAAGAAGGACTGTGAATTTTCTGTGTGTCTCAAGACAAGAAAATAGTTTGATATGACAATCTGTGTATGATTCTTAGTTAACGAAAATAATGGTCAAAATGCTGATGTTTGGATTTTATACATGGATGTAAGCCATATCTTTAAATGTTAGTTGCACTTTATGTACAATGAAATAAATGTTTTATTCAAACCATACTGTGGTTAGTCGTATTTCAAGGTTCACAAAAAGCATAACACCAGTATCTTAGAGGATGCTGCCTATGTAACTTTTGACATAATTATGTGGGTGGCAATATAGATACATAGGCAGCTTCCTATAAATACATGTAGAATATGGTTTTCATTGAAGTATTTTGTGCACCCCCCTGCCCACAGACACACACATGCAAGGTTCTGTCCCATTTGAATGTTCTGTTCTTCATGGCTTTACAGACTTTGTCTTAAAGTTGTGTAAAAGGCAGTGGGTCCTTTGCAATTTGCTTTATTGTCTGAAATTTAGAAAAGTTGGGACTTGTTTCAGTCTTTCTACTTCAGATGGCAAACTCAACATGGGCTAAACAGATGTTTGGGTTTTTACTTAATGTTTTTGTTCTTAAAATAATCGGGTAATTTACCTTGTGGTGCCAAAACATTGACTGAATACATTAGTCGAAGATTCGTGGAAAATAGTCACATGCAAAAATTTCATGCAAAAGTTTTTTTTCATCCGTCCATCCGCCAATCGCATGTTTGCTGTTGTGCATTTTGATCCCGTAAAAGGCGCCACGTACTGGTGCCGTAGTAACACATATAACCACACGGTGGCGCTAGCAGCCAGCGAAGAGCTCCTGTCGCAAAAACCGAACTGAAATACGGCAATCCTGCCATGTGGGTTTGCGGTGCGGTGTTTTGGGACCTTCATCTGGATGCGATCTCTGGTTGCGAACATATTAACGATGGAAAGCTCCGTAGTTGCTGAAAACTGCCCCGACGAAGTAAAGGAAGTGAACGGAAAGAAACGGAAAATATCTTTGACAAAGTAGGTTTGTTCGACAGATCGAGGTTTTGTTCATAACTTTAAACTCAGCACTGTGCCAGCCGCATCAACGGAAAGCCGGGTAAACTAGTAACATTAGCTAACCAGGTCTAGATGAGTCCTCTCTGATTGTTAGGTTAAAGTTTCATCTAACTGGCTAACTTTAACATTACTGCTGAAGGCACAGCTGGTTAGTAAATGTTAGCGGTCAATATAATAAGCTAGCCAGTCGGTTGGTTTGTTACACGATTAAAGGAAACCACAACTAGCTAACGTTAGCTTAGAAAATTGTCCCAGCTTGTTCGGTGACCAGGTTGCTCATTGTAGCTGTCTAGATAGCCGGGTGCTTAGTTAACCACATGATGCCTTACCAGCGGGGTTAAGCTTGGGATTGTGTTTGAATCCACAGCTGCGGCACATGCGGTACCGAAGCGGCGAGATACCGGTGTCCCGGGTGTCTGAAGCATTCCTGCAGGTGAGACCCAAAGCGTGGGCGCGTGTCTGCGGGCTTATGGACAATAATGATGTTCAGAACACAAACTACTAAAATGAAACCAACAGATCTAGAGAACATGAGCGGTCTAAGATATTATTTGCTGTTAATTGATTGACATGGTTCGTTTTTCAGCCTCCCATGTGTGAAGAAACACAAAGCGGAATCCGGATGCAGCGGAGTGCGGGATAAGACCGCCTTTGTTCCGGTGTCCCAGTTTGATGAAATGAACCTGCTCAGCGGTGAGACCCGGTGTCCCCCCGCTCTGTCTGTCTGTCTGTCTGCTCAGCAGTGCTGTCTGTGTGAATCGTTTGTGTTCAGATTACAGGTTTCTGGAGGACACAGCCAGACTGGCGGACAGCGTGCACAGAGATCCTCTCGTCCTAAAGACGCAGATGGGCAAAAACGTAAGTCCGTCTGCTGGAGCTAAAGGTTTATCTGACCTGAGGTCCGGATGTCCCCATAACAGGCAAGATGAGCTCTGATCTCTGCTCATGCTGTGTGGGGTCTCTCTGTAGGCTAAAATCCTGAAGCAGAAAGCTCTCAGATGCAACGTGATGCTGAAGCTTCTCCCTCCAGGTTTCTCCAGGAGACGCGAGAACTCCACTTACTTCAACAAAAAGTAAGACCCCTTTTGCATGAGTATTTCTCTCACTGTGTGTTTGTGAGAACTGCTTTTTAAAACACTTATTACATTTGGGTGTATAGTACATGCTGGATGACTTGTAACAGACTATGGTTTGGAATTTTCAGAAATTGTCCAGTGTGAACGATAAGCATTTGAGTTTACTGTTCTTTGAGAGGAAGTTATACTGAAGAGCATCCAGGGATTTGTAGTTCTTTGGTGATTTACAATGAGCTACTTCCTGGGACTTGTATTTATTGAGTGTTTGAAATTTTCAGGGGCAGTCTGGTCCATAAGGAGGCTGTAGTGTAATATCCACAAGGGAAAACCCACACTGAATAGATTCACACACATGTATGTGTGTGTGTATGATGTGTGTATGTGTACATTGTGTGTGTGTGTGTTTGTGTTCATACTGGGTTACTCTTGTAGACAGTGGATCTTATGTAGGTCTATTACCTGCAGTTTTTAGTGTCTTGCTTTAGGGATAAATCCTGCAGGTAATTTTAAATAAAATGTTTTTATGTTTTATTTAGTGTATTCAGTGGCGGCCTTACCTATGTTTCAACCATTTCAATTGAAACGGGCCCCGCCCTCCAGGGGGGCCCCCAACTGATATAAACCAACTGGAATCCTCGCTTTTTCCTGCTCTTTTATGTTTATGTTTTATGGGGGTAGGGCCCCATATTAAGTATTGAAACGGGCCCCCAAATGCATAAGGCCGCCTCTGAGTGTATTGGCTCTGAGTGTATTGTATTGTTCACTGCATTGGAATGCAGCAGGATTATGTGTGTGTGCTCTCTCTCTCTGTGATTTCTCTCTCACACTTTCTCTCTCTCTCTTTGAGGTATTCCTGGGTTCTTTGTCCAGGAATAACCTTCAGTGAATATACGCCTGCTTTTCACATTGTCCCTGTAAGGCTGTGCTCATATATCTGTCTCACAGCCAGTGACGTTTGACTCTGAGTGAGTTTGTGTGGGACTGAGTGATGGGACTGAACACTGGCCAGCTGGGTGACCTCACCTGCAGTGTGGTCTGCACATTCAGTCCTTTTTCCACAGGAAAATAGTTTCCATTGCTGTGATTATCAGCCTTAAAGGCAGCAGTATTCTCACACCTGGCTTCCTGTACTTTACTGTCTTCTCTGTCTGTGATGCCTGAACCAAACCTGATCAAACACTTTCCTTTGTCAGCTAAGCTTCACACAGACCAGAGCTAATGCTCACTCATTCCTCTGCTGAGATGCGTCCAGGCCTGTCCAAACTCGCCCTCATTCCTCAGCAGAGCTGTGTGTAGACCAGAGAAAACTCTTATTCCTCATCTAGACCAGACCAAACGCTTCCTAATTCCTCCACAGAGCCTCATCTAGACCTGACCAAGCACTCCCTCATTCCTACACTGAGCCAGACTGAGCCAAGTCACGGCCTTTACAGGGTCTCCTCGCATTCCTTGTCCTGACCTTCGGTTGCATTCATACCGCTATAGCAATGTGTGATCTCTGCACTTCCCTCTCTCACCTGCAGGGGGCAGAAGTTCTTCTGGCACCTGAAACTCCTGTTTCCCCAGAGCCGTGCAGAGTACACTGAGAGGAGGTGAGCATCTCTTCAGGAAATCTCCTCTCATTTTCAGATGAGCTCTGATGTTTCTGATTCTGCTGCAGGCCTCTCATTGTGGGGTTCCTGTGTTTGGGTGTATGGAGTGTGGGATGTGAAGTTTAGGGTTGTGGCGTCAGTCAGCAGCGTATGACGGGTCTGTGATCTCATCCCTGCTGCTCGGTGTTTTTCAGGGTTCCAGACAGCCGAACTCTTCAACAGATCCTCACACCGTACATCCACCCCTCAGAGTCCGACCCTGTGAAACGACAGAGGTATGGCAGTGCAACTGCAGGATGTCCCTGCCTCTGTCCGTCTGTCTGTCTGTCTGTCTTTATTTCCAGCTTTTCTGTGCTCTGCTCCAGTTCCTGCCTGTCTCCATGTATCTCTAGATGTTTTAATTGCAGCCCGATTACAAGCATGCTTTACAAACTGCTTTCCTTACATACTGCACACTCACGAGTGCATATTACCCTGTGTATGTTCCAAACAGACTTCACACGACTCACATCCTTAAGGCTATTAACACAGTGCATGCTCCCAGACACACAGCGTTAAACACACCCCTACACACACCTAACCCCCCGCACTCCCCCGGTCCCTGTCCTGTGGGGGTGAAAGGGCAGGTTATGTAATTCTCAGTAACAGATGAGAACGTTGCAGCTCAGAGAGAGGAGGAGGGAGGAGAGCGAGTCTCAGCTGGTAACAGACAGAAAACAGTTATTGGAGTTTCCTCTGAACATCTTACTGATGCTCTGCTCAGCACTGTGAGTGATGCTCTGCTCGGTGTGTCTGGCTCACACGCTCTCGTGTTTCAGGTTGAAAGTGTACGCCCACGCCCCTCCGCAGCAGGTGAAGGTCTTCATGAAAGCAGAAAACAGAAGGTCGAACTCTGTCAGGTAAGATTGATTTTAATATGCAGCCTGTAGGCTCAGAAAACACAGTTCTGTTCCTTTTTGACGTGTTGATCTGATCTATAATCAGTTCCTGACCATGCATGTGTATCCTTGCAGAACACGTGGACCTCATATTAAAGTATCTGTGAAAGAGTGTATTTATTGCAAGACAGACCTTATTATCTGAGGAGGCTGCAGCAAAATGTGTGAAATGATGGTGCGAGTGCTGCATCTCAGGATGTCCTGCGGAGGTCACTTCCTGGGAGGTTTGGTAGAGTTCCTGTTCCACCCTAGAGATGCAGGCACTCGCTGTGTCCCATGCTGCATACTGCATCCTGCGTCTGAACATCCAGCATAGTCTGCATTCTCTGCTAAATCTTTTAGTACACAAGCACACAGGGTGTGTCATTTGTGAATGCATCTCTGCATCATACTTGTACGTTAACAACCTTTGTTATCCTGAAACACTCATACTGGTTCCTGTGGGGAAAGGTAGCTTTAGCTAAAGCAAGCTTAAGTTCTTCCTTTGCCCAGAACTCAGCTGCTCAGGTTTCCAAAGGACCACAGCAGATACATGCTGGATAAGAACTGACAGCAGTAAAGAGTAAACAGCTGTCTTTTGATTCAGATCCGCCTCGCAAAGCTGCAGTCCCGAGGTGAAAAGTTGTGTTGTCTCCGGTTACCTCATGTTGGATGGGGTACACAGCTGTACGGTCTGGACCCCAGCAGCTGCTCCAGACCTCCGGGTGACTGTAGAGTGTCTGTAGAGATCATCAGTTTCCCGCTCATCAGTGTAATTGCGGGAAACCCGTTTGGAAATGACCGCATCCCTGACTGCTCCAGCAGGGTCACAGACTGGCTGATGATTGATTTCATTCATAGGGATATTTTTAGTACGTATATTTCAGCAAGCCCAGACATGGTCTTATCTACATCATAGTGATGAGGCTGAGTTTCACATTATTCCAGCTTTAGAAACATTTTTTTTTTTCTGCAAGTAAATTGGCTGCTTTTTCAAAATGTTAATTATTATTTAACATTTAAAGGTGGTGTTTGTTGTACAGCATGTCAAATATTGGTTCATATGTGGTTTTGATTTGTTTGGTTACTGAACAGTACACTGTTTGATTGTTGGTGATGAAGGTATCATGAGCTGGACCTTCAGAAGAGCCTTCTTGAAAACCTGAAGAATAAAGTAATTATTGAGTATCCAGTCCTTCACATCGTGCTGAAGGATCACTGTGAAAATTACACTCTTCCTGGACAAGGTAACAGATGCTAACTCTCCTGGTATATTTAATAAGAAGGGTTATGTGAGATCATTTTTCACCTGTTTCAGTCTCACTTTTAAACATTGTCTCATGTTAGTAGTTATAAATGAGATTGACAGCTGCAGACTGCTGTACACCATTGACTGGAGTAACATGATAGAGTGGGTTTGTGGAGGCAGAAGCAGCACAGTCAGATGAGAGTCTTGAACAGTCAGGGGTGAATTATTTCACCATGTGTGAGTGCAGGTGGGGAGTCGGAGACCTGCTGTGTGTGAGTGCAGGTGGGGAGTCGGAGACCTGTGTGTGAGTGCAGGTGTCCTTTACCTTTTTCCTGGTTTTGGCAGAGTCCGGTGCAGGACGGGGCGTTGCCGTGGAAACGCCGCTGCATGGTGGTGTGTTGGGTAATGTGTCAGCTGATGCCAAAGGCAGCGTGAAAGAGCGAAAGGAGGATGATGATGAGGAAGATGAAATGGAGGACGGGGAAATTCGAGATGAGGAAGAGGACACGTGAAATGGCTGATGGGTAGCCTGGGTGGAGAGGGCAGGAAAGACTGATGGTTTTATGGTCAAGTGGAAACTGCTCTTTATAGGAAGCCAGTGCCTTCTGCTTCTGTGGTGTTAGCAGTGATGTGATTGATGTATTAAATTCATTAAGCACACTAACACAAACCTCTAACTGCAGGACCTTAGAGTGTGATAATTCACTTTAAGCACAATAAATTAAGAAAAAACTGTTTTTACACAATGTACAAATTTGCTTCCATTGCCATGTTGTGAGAGTTTGTTGTGATATTTACATCACTTTATAATGAATGTTATTGAGTTTTTTAGCTTTTTATTTTATTTTCCCCTCTGGAAGGCACTGTCATAGTTTGTATTAGAAAATTAATTACTGTATGATCTAAAGTTGTAACTGAAGACTAAAAAGTGCAATTAAATTTTTTCCAGGAAAAATCATTTTATTGTGTTCTTTTGAAATGCTGTCATTTTAGAGCGGCTGTTATCTGAATCTTGCCTTCAGGGTGTAATTATACTGTAAAAATAACAGTGCTTTGAATATTAACACTGTGTTTATGCCATCAGTCTCTAAAAACAGTGGCTGAGACATTCAGCTTCAGAATGCTCTTCTCTTTCAAACCAGCTTCATCCTCAGCAGGAACTGGCCTTTAGAGGCTGCGATGAGGGAAAGATTCTGACTGTAAAGAGCGACTACAGCAGTTTGTCCAGTTTTCCGGTATGATGAGGTTCTGGTTGGGCGTTCTGAATCTAACCCTGCTTTCAGGTTTATCAGAAATGACCCAGAATGATCTCATTGCCTCCATTTTGCTGTGGTGCTGGTGTGATTGAAGTTAGTGCAGCTCGTATTCTGCATGGCAGATGGATGAAATTACTGGCATTGTCTGCTGCTCCATCTCTCCATTCTACATTATGCAGGGGTTATGTTATCATTCAAGGATATGTCATTGTTTCTTAATGTGTTGGAGGGTTGCGGTGGTTAGTCAGCATTATACTTTTATGCATTATTTGTTTTCATTGGCAGGTAGTTTGCTGTGAGAGGACAGCGTTTAATTCAGGAGAGACACAATGCCAGGAGTACGAGAGTTATATGTGCATGTGTGTGTATGTATGTATACATTTTTTCTTTTTTACTCATTTTGCACTTATTTCCTTAATCTTTTCTGTCTGCCTAAGCAAAAGAGCAAACCTGAGCTAAATACTGGAGTAACAAAACAGCCCCCCAAAGGAGGCGCGGGCAGCCTCATGTTTCAGAAGGACAACTTAACTGGGTAAGAGTACAGGAAGTGATGAACAGCAAGGGGACCTGGGAGAGATTTGTGCTGAATGTTTAGTCTGCCAACCTGTTACTCAGAGCTACGTAAAGTTGTAAAATTGTAGTTGTTCAAACATCACGTTTGACTTCCATCTGAAACAATACCGACTCTCACCAAGGGCTCTGTCACCTGTGTTCTGCAGGATGGCCAGCAGGGGGTGCTCTGTCTGGCCACGTGTCAGACTGCAGTGCTGTTGCAGTAATTGCTCTTGGCTAAAGTAGCTAAGAACCGAATAAGAGAATGATTACAGCTATGAGGTAAGGCTGTCGTGGCTTCCAGCATGCTGTAATGGTTACTTTTACCCCGCTGCGTTCATTCACTGAAGCCACAACCTTAATGCCTTTCTCATATAAACACGTCTTGTTTCAATGGGTGATGTCATTGGTTCAGACTTCCTTACAGGGCAGTTGAATGCTATCGTGCTCCTTTACATTGTACTGCATGTGAACTGCATACGTCACTCACTACAGCCCCAGACTGCTGGGAAGCAGCTCTTTCACAGGCAGGGCACAGTCTTGATTTTATGATGACATCCATCTGATTTTCACAGGGAGTAATTGTTTTGCCCAGAATTCAAACTTTTGATGGAGAATTTAAAGCAAGACTACTTGCTCTTCCGGTAGTCATAATGAGACATGGACATAAAAGCTTCATATGATTTTCTTATAGGTGCAGTTTTATTTTTATTTGTAATGGATTCAAACGCAGATAAAATCTGTTGCTGGAGTCCCAGCTGGCACCCGTCTCAGCAACTGTAACTCGAGATTTTCTCTGTCTCTCCAACTGCGGTAAGAGTATCAATTGAAACAGGATTCATAAATAAATCATTTTTATTTGTATCATAAAATTAAATTATTTTGCAGTTTATTCCAATATCACATCAAAATAAAGAAGCTACATGCTACATTTATTATAAATAATACAAATTAAAATAATATAAATTCTGTGTAACACATCTCTGCTTTCTTTTTAGTAGCTGCCACAAGACATGAAAATTTCTTTGCACCTCAGGAGACTGAGACCAGGGTTTGTACATGAGGAAAGACTGAGACCAGGGTCTGTACATCAGGGAAGACTGAGACCAGAGTTTACTGAACCAGGTGACAGCGGCCTTGTCTTAGGTTTGTATCAGAACATACAAACAGGTCAATATTAAGTCATTCTACAAATTAAATAACATATTGCTCCATAATGAAGCTATCAGTAATGCTCCAGTATTATGAAGCGATTCCTTTGGAAGAGGAAATGATGCTGAAATGGCTTCCAGCAGGACAGTGCATTTCGTTTCAGTCTCCGTGTCCGTGAGTCCGGGAGAGGCCAGGCGGCTGCAGGCGGGCCCTCAGTCTCTGAACTTGCGGATGTCGTTGAGCAGTGGGTACCGGGGGTGGGAGGCTTCGCTGGTGGGGGGGCAGTCGAACGTGCACTTGCAGGACTGGATCAGCATCACGTTCTTCTTCACAATCTCGCCATCCGCACAGCGGAACCGGACCGGAACCGTGCGGGTCCGCAGTGGGCTGCAGCACCGGCCGTCTGCGCAGGTGCCGCACGAGCGGAGCCGGAACTCGCTGATGCTGGAGCAGCCGGCGTAGCGGAGCGGCTCGGCCTGGGGGGCCCGTCTGGGCCGGCTGCATCTCCTGCCCTTCTGCCAGAGGAAGACGAGCTTCATGAGGGACAGTGTGCTGAAGATCCTGTGTCTGACAGCAGGTTTCGTGTTGTGTGTTCTGTGTTGCGTTTTGCGTGTTGCGTGTGTGTTTGGGGGATGCTTACCTTTGCACTGGCAGCTGTGGGGGGGGCGCAGGAGCGCACCTGGCACAGGCGGGTCTCCCTCACCACTCTGCAGTCTCCGTTGTTGTTGGAGACTCTGGTGGAGACGCCGGTCCCACAGGTCTTGGAGCACTGGGACCAGGCGGTCGTCTGAACCGCACACTTCTGCCTTTCAAACATACGGCTCTCAGCCGGGACTCCAAAAGCTGAAAAAGCAGTGAGGAGGACAGGTTTGCAAAGCGCCCGCTTGTTATTGAAGTGGAAAAGAAAGCAGATGTCATTTGAGCAGAGCTGTGTGGAATGGCCGTTACCAGGCAGAGACTTGAGTGGGGCTTTGGCCAGGTCAGTGAGCGGGTGTCTCTTGCTGAGGTCGTTCTCGGAGGCCGTGCTGCTGTCCTTGCTGAGGGGTTTGCAGTGCCACTCCTCACAGCAGCGTCCCGGGACCTTGAGCAGCCGGGGGTGGGCGCACCCGAGCCGGGGCAGTGAGAGCTCTTGTGGGCACAGGGTGCTGCAGCCCACAGCTCCGTCCATACAGGTGCACAGGTGCTTACAGTTCGGCTGGAAGGTTTCGCCGTTTTGGTAAATTTTGCTGTTGTACTCGCAGGGTCTTCCTTCTGATTTGGCTGTGAAAATGGGAGGATAATATTTACAATATTAATCACAGTGCCACCAGTCCCTTGACTGACACAGAAGCCCTTGACTGAACAAAGTGCTACTTATATTAAATCCTCTTCACGGTTCATGCCTTGTGTGTAGCTGATATGTTAACTGACTTCCTTGTCCTTTGAAATGACGTTCATTTACGCTAGATTGAGGCAGGGAATTATACAGATACTGCTCGGCATCCATCACATTCTGCCATTAGGGAAGCATGAGAAGCAGCCGTACCCCGGCAGATGCCCTTAGACGCGCCCCTGCTGGCCCCGAAGTTGCACTGCAGCCCCTTGCCGTGGTCGCATGGCTGCGACTGGCTGCAGTCCTCGTTCAGCTGCCTCGCGCAAACCTTGCAGCAGCCGCATCCGTCTAGCGCGAGGCTCACCCCGGGCGCGCACCTCGGTGCCTCCAGTGGGCACGCGCACTCCGACGGGCACGAGGGAAACGCCTGCGAAAAGGACAGAAAGGCACGTGACGGTCTTTTAAATTAAATTTAGTCTCCATCTCATTTCGTGTAGATTGTTAAAATGTAACCGGATCTTACGGTTACATTTGTTACCAACTGCTACTTTATGAACTTAGACAGATAGTTGTCAGTGATCTATACTGTTACTGTTGTCATTGAAACAAACTGCAGACATCTGTAATAGACATGTACGCAATTTAATCTTTAAATGAACATTAAAACAACATACCAAGCTGAGGCTTCCCATGAAAATGACTAATGAGAACATCTCCATCGTCGCACTTTTTCCCGTTTCAAAAACACAAAGCTTAAGTGAGTAGTTGTCTTAGCCTTGCTTATTGTTCGTTTAATTTATAATGTGAGATCTGGTCGCGACTGCAGTCTGCAGAGGATCGGTCCCGTTGCTCTTTTATATAGCGGGAGAAAGGTGACGTAGCTGTTGGCTCGGAGTTGAAAAGTTCTGAAACTATGCATGGAATTTTCTTGGCGCGTAGTCCTTCCAAGCTGAGCACCACACTGTCTGACTTTCTTCTAAATGAATTCTCTCCTTGCACTCAAGTGTTTTTTTTACTTTATCAATCTCATTCCTATCGTCAAAAATCTAAGTCAGGAAATATACTGTATGCATCTGGAACATGGCAAAGCAGAAATCCTCCATAATTATTCCATTGCGCTACAACCGCGCATTTAAACGTCCCTGAAAACGATGAGTCAGTGAGCATTTGGAACATTACAGAGAGAACTTGGAAGCTGATCCGTCATGCTGCGCGTGGCTCCCGGCGGATGCTTCAGGAGGAACGCGGTGGTGACTGCTTCTCCTTTCGGGCTGTGATCTTTAATTCCACTGCGCTAGACGATTGCAGTTGTGAAGCGATGATGTGTGACAACATTGCCATATTTGCTGTGACAGCAGCATGCATTATTTACATATTTACACTGCAGCTAGCCAACCAAGCCTTCGCCACAGCTGAAAGGGTCGCTAAATATGCGCAACATAAAGGAAATTCCTTAATGTTCTCAGGGTTAATTTAGATTTCACGTCCATGATCTGCCCATCACTATTCATAGACATAAACAAAAACTCATATAGTAAGCCAATTTTCCATGCAGGTATTAGTTTGAAAAAAAAAGTTAAATGGATGGAAATTACTGTAGTTTTGAGAACAGCGTAGTACCAAAAAATAAAATAAAATTATATATATATATGTATGTATATTATAAATGTAGAGCGTCTGAAACACAGTGATTGATATTCTTGTGATTTGCATACATCTTTGCCGGTAATACTACGTAAGAGCCACAACTTTGGTGTCTTTTGTAATTTATGAGTGCGGTTGATCATGTCAGACGTCAAATTACCGATGTGACTGAATTAGTGGGTATTTATGTTACAAGGTGGGCATCTGAATCCGGCTACGCCTTTGCTGTTCATGATGTAAGTGCAAATGAGCCTTTCTGCAGAGTTAGATCCAAGTAACTGACTCTAGTTGCATAGGATTTGGCTGGAAAACAAGCTTATTTTTCAAGTAACAGCATGAAGTTCATGCTTTCATCCAGTTTTTGTGAATGTATCAGATAACCTTATTAAATATGCCCTGAATCCAGTAGTGTTTTTGTTAAGTATATGCTGTGATGTTTTAAACAGAGACAGGTCAGAGGATAGAATTTGAACATTTCATGTTATTTAAGTTTAGAGAACAAGGGAGATGACAATGTTAATCTTAAACCCATCCAGTGTGTTTGTAACCCACTGCATAGCTGATTTGCACTCTATGGATCAAAGATCACACAGCAGCTTAACACATTATCAAACCTTTGATGAGGCTGAAATTATGTTTTTGGATTGTCTTGCCATTCTCCTCTGGTTTTGTTCCCCTGTCACAGAGGTTGTTTCTGGTCTCACATGGCCAAGTGTGTACGGATTTCACTGGAACACCACATACACGTCACACCTGACTTACTCCAGCAATTCTCAGGTCACGAGAGGGCAAGACCAGAGAGGCACATGATCGGTTTTGCTGACTCCCCGTCTCTAACTTGGCCAGTAATACATGGATTTCGATGAAACTTGAACAGCTTATCCTGAGTGTCCTTCAAATCTCTATCAGTAAAAGGTCAAGGTCAGAGAAGCTTCAGGTTTTTGATTTCTAGTCTCTAACCAGGTCCGTAATGCATGTATTTCAATTGTTCCTCTAACTGTAAGAGTTAAATAGTCAAGGTTGCAGATCAAGGTCACACTTGATAAATTATTCAGTTATACCATCCCTATTACATGTGCATTACAATGCTCAAACAACCAATACTGAGATTAGTACTAGTATATAATGCATTTACCACTGATACCTTTATAAGTTATGCATTGTGAAAGTGTTAGTAAGCGAATATGTGGCCTATTTATAACTTGCATTTCTTGGTGTTACTGTCCTGCTTCCTGTGGGTTTTACACGTGTGGCTGTCCTCCCACCCAGAGGGACTGTCCCTACTGCAGGAATTACAGTCTGTGGCAGTTACATCACATCCTGTTTTTTCCGGATTCAACTCAACATTCCAGATTTAACTCAACAGCATCAGTTAGCATATGTGGTTTAGCACGTCTGATTTAACTCATCACACCAGGCTGTAACATTTCTGCGCCCGTTTGTAGAATGCTATTTGTCCCCCATGGACCCGTTTCTGATGTATTTCTATGGAAATTCTCCTTTAGTGGCACAGTATGGCTTCATTTGTTCAACCCAGATTTCTGTTTACAGGATGGGAGAGCAGTGAGCCGTGGCCTGTGGAAGGGTCCGGGGGTGAAGGTGGAGTGTGGGGCTCCTGGAATGCTGTGAGCAGAGTAATTGAGTGGATCTGGAACAAGAAAAGACAGAGCAGTCCTGGGGAGAGGAGGAATGCACCAAGCTCTGCCCCGAGCAACATTCCACCCAGCCCTGACTGAGGCTTCCACACACAGCAGCATGGAAAATGCCTGCTCCACACTCCTGGGGTACAACATAAATTATCAGGAAAAACCTTTCCAACAGCCTCTTATCTGTAAGGCTTCCAGCGTGATAATCAATCAAAATGTTCCGTGTTCTGTATATAGCTAAAATGTTTTGTTTATTTGAGTGACTGGCAGCATCTATAGATGTACTCAGATATAGACCTGTTTATTTCAATGAAACCATGTTCTGCTGATTGTCTGATGCAACAGTTGTTCTAGTTGTATATAAGTGCAGACCCCTCTGCAGTGTGTCCCATTGTATTTGTAATTTAAATTTGAAAGAACACAAATTTTCTGACGGTCCAACCTGTGGATGTAGGCTGACAAAGATCTGTTATTCATGTGTTACCTTCTCAAGTGTATGTATCTAGTCTAGGTTTGGCAATTGTCAGTTGTTTTATTTGGGTGTACAAATGAATTAATTCTTACGAATGACCTACTTCGATGAAGACATGTAGGCTATAGGGCTACACAAGCCAATCTGTTCTACTGTTAAAAGGAAAGTTTGATCTGAAGTCACTAAGAGTTCAGAGAAAGGAGTAGAAGATTTTATTTGCAAATACTTCAGAAAATTGAACATACGTGTGACTATAGTACTGTGAATGATCTTAGCTAATGTCTTAGGGATAGCCCTGTCTGACCATGAGCTGTGTTTCAGGGCTTCCAATCAAAAACTCTTGCTGCAAGAGATAACTGTTAACAGGCTGAGTGCATGGAGGACAGTACCACAGGTACTCTATGATGACCAAATAACCAGCCCCAATGTGGCCTCTGTCCTCTGTCTGACTGCGGATGGTCTGTTTTAGACCAAACCCTTTAAGAATGTTCACAATGAGCCAGCAAATCAGCATGCTTTTACACTCAGTGATGGCAGGGGCAGAAATTTGCTATGCTATGGTGTGTGATGGCATTGCATCCCTCTGTGTGAAGGTCGAAGGTCAAGGGTTCACAGCATCTGAAGACAGGGTGTAAGTGGGGATGAAGCGACCAATTCCTAAGAGATCCCTGAGCCTGGAAGCCCCCAGCGAGACACCGCTCTGTGAGGGGGTGTGGCAGAGGGGAGGCCTCACCATCACCTCCCTGCACCTGTGCGCCTGTGCCAGCCAATACACCTGTACCAGCCAATGCCAAAACTGCACTTCAGCAAACCGAAAGCCTAACTTACTTTAAACATCCAGTCAGCAATGATTAACTGCTTACTGATATACACATCACAGCTAATAAATTAATTGTGTGTTTTCCTTGCTGTTGCTCAGTATCGGTGTTGATTTGTGTAGCAGGCTGGCCATAGCCACCTGACTGCAACCTCCTGTGTGGGGGCTGGAGGTCAGACAGGTGAAACAGGTGTGCAGTCGGGTTTGGAATGTCATTGTGAAAGTCCCTTTCCTGATGTCCCCTTTACCTCTCCCTTCCTCAGGGGCCTAATGTCGGGGTGGGGTTGCAGCCACTTCCCCTCACTCGGGGGGGGGAGACGTCCCGAGAGCCAGGGATTGTGAGTTCCGATTCTGAGGCCATGAAGGCAGAGGAATTGGCCCCAGGTGAGCACTGTGCAGCAGGTGTGGGAATACCTGAACCCAGAAATCTGAAAAGAAATCAGCATGGAGGGTACATCCACAGAGTGACATCTCAGGCCAATTTAAACATTTCAGGGTGTTTCCTCTGAGGTAAAAGAACAGTTTGTTGATTTCCTCGTGTGGGTCTGTCCCTGAACCCTCAAAATGTGTGAGGAATTTGAACACCATGAGTAAACATGAACATTTGGTTCAGGTTTATTAGTCGTATTCTGCAGAATGCATTGATGTGAATTTTTTGAATAATTTATTGCTGCATTTAATTTTATCATAACCTTTCCCTGGTTTCATGCTGTATTTCCTTCCAGGTTAGTCTGGTAGGCCTGCTAAAGCATCAGGCAGCCATGAGTGTGTCACAGATTAGATATAGCTGCTCCTGTAGGGAAACTGACCCATCAAAGTCCTGTGAACCTGTAGACTTTAGGTCACTGTTTCAGACACAGGTGAACACAGGTGAGTTAAAGTGAAATTTGTGTAATATGGCAGACATGGTTGACTGACAGATTGGAGCCCACACCAGGACTACCAAGCTGACCGTGTGAAAGAGCTGCAGGTTTATGTGGAGCCAGACCCCAGCTGGTGAGCTGCAGTGCTGTTGGGGTTGGATATGTAAGTTAAGAGGGATGCTTCTTCTCATTATATTTCAGTTCTTAAAGTTTCAAAAGTGAAGTTCCCAAATACTGGGGAATGAAGAAATGAGGAAGGAGCAGAGACCAGAGAGCTTCAGTAAAGCTGAAGTAAAACTGTGCGTATTCCCTGTTCCCTGCATAATGCTTTGAGGTTTATTGAATGGAGGTATTTAAGTGTTCAGGTGTTGGTGTTGGTGTAGTGGAGCCCTGACTGCAGCTGTGGTCTCCAGGGTCCCACAGCCTGTAGCTCTGCTTTGTGTGTGTGAATGTGCCCAGGGGAAAGGCTCTTCTGAGCCTGTGCTCACAGCCGGGTGAGAGTGAGACACAGCCTGAAGGACAGCCTTCTGGAGGCCAGTCCAGGAGCCACCCTAACAGTATCGTTCAGTGACCCATCGCTACAGAGTGATAAAAGCAAAATTGTCTAACACAGTTAATAAAAGCAAGTTATTACTGTTATCTCCAGGATCTGTAGTGATCCACACTTGAAAATACTGTGATTTCAGCTGTGTCTGCACCAGGTTTGAAGTGCCTTTTCTGAGTCTGTTTTGAGTTTCTCAGACTGCTGCACTACAGTTTGGAATGAGAATGGGTTTATCAGTGTAGCTCAAAACTATTGGAGATGTAAGGATCCGTGAGAATTCACCCTGCCCTGTGTGACTGTCCCCTGAGCAGCATTCTGACTGATGCATAAGCATTTATAAAATGCTTCTTTTCCTCAGGATGCAGACTGTACTAGCTTGGCTGTGAAGACTTACAGCAGACACAGGGAGTGTGGTCAGTGAAGGAGGTTTATGGGGAGTCGGTTGGCTTGGTTTTGTTATGTAAGTCAGTTTCCATTGTGTAACGGTATGTGCTCATTTTTCCATTGAATCCCTCTCTAAAGAGGAGTGAGGAGGGGGAATCTGGGGGGGGGTGTTGGGGAATTCAGGGGGTTGAGTCCTGATGACGGGGTTTGCTGGCGCTCCACCTGGAAAATAATACTGTACACAGGGCAGCGGAGGCTGTGTGCTCTCCCAGAAACAGCACCTTTTACCAGCTTCACTTCAGGGCTTCTTGAGTCTCGCCTCTGAACACCAGCAGAGTTTAACACCTTACCAGGCCGGAGAGGAAAACACTCTCCCACATAAACGGGGCATCTGGCTTGGCTGTTCAGACAATCAAAACTAATGCATGATTTGGTAGGACCTGAAACTAAGGATGCAATGAAACCAGAATTTGGGGAATGTTACGTTTTTAAAGAAGTGTTTTGCTTCAAATATTTCAGCCCCAAAATGGGGTTTACTGATGGGGATAAAGTGTAGATACCATGACACCAGCAAAACAATAGCAGTATATCTGTAGGTAAATATAGTGCATTCTATGGTGAGAAGGCTTTAGTAATCACAAGAAACTGAAGAAATTGATTCAAACAAAGAAATGCGTAAGAAGTGGCTTTAAATTAATCTGGGTTTTTAACTTTGGAATTAAACAAGGCAGTAACAGGGAACGCTGTAACTCCGTGCTGATCTCTGTGAGATAACACATCGGAAAGTCTTACCCTTTTTGATCATTACATCAACCAATTTTCCAAATTCCACTGAAAGGAAACAGGTCTGCAGAGCAGCTGATGTGTGTTCCTGTATAGTGCTGGACAGTAGAGGCAGACGCACCCTGAGCAGCGCAGGGTCCGGGGTCAGGGGTCAGGGTCAGGGGTCAGGGCGTTTCCCAGCTCGGGTCCTGGGGGGTCTGTATGAGGTTTGCCTGAGCTGTGTTTAACACAGTCTGAGAGGGAAGCTGCTGAAAGCACTATGTGAAAGAAATATACTGTTGGAGATGAGCTAGACAAAGTATTTTTGTTAATATCTGCCCCTTTCTGTGTTCATTCTGGGACTACTTATAATCATAGCACAGTGACACAACCCACCATATTTTGCAACACATAACGATTCCCGTGTTGCATATGTCTTAAGAATGTCCGTGCATAAAGAATCACCCAAACTGCCTGACGCATGGAAACCATTTACAAACTGGACTGAAACAAGGTTCCCTCTGTAGCTGTATGTTTGCTGTCTCCTCAGACAGCTGCGTTGGAGTGGAGAGAGTTTCACACACGGGGTCTGATGAGCAGCAGGAGCTACGGAGAGGCTCTGGGTTATGAATGAGCCAGAGGCTGGTGAGGTAAGCAGTGACTGTACATCATATAATGCATCAGCCAAAAATATGAAATACACACTTTTTATGGGTGAGACGCTGGGATGTGAAGCACTGGTGTGGGCGTGTGGTGGCTCCTTGCATCAGCGCGTTTTACTGTGTTCCGCGGGGTTTCCTCTCTGGAAGGCAGACAGAATGAGCACACAGCCTGCACTGCCTGTGTCTGTGCTGTCAGACAGACCGGGGCCGGGCCTGTAAGAGCACAGCTTCTCTCCTGCCTCAGAGTCCGGCCAAGCTGCGCTCGCCATGACCGCGAGGGTCTGGACCGAGTGCGTTCCCTGCACGGTCAGCACGGTCACGGTCAGTGCGGTCACAGTCTGCGCGATCACGGTCAGCACGGTCACGGTCACAGTCTGCAGCATGGGCACGGTCAGTGCGGTCACAGTCTGCGCGATCACGGTCAGCATGGGCACGGTCAGTGCGGTCACAGTCTGCGTGATCACGGTCAGCATGGGCACGGTCAGTGTACAGTGGCAGCGCAGCTCCTGCGGAGGTGTACCTGCAGAGACAGGTGAATGCCAGAGCTTCAGGTACTTGGAAGAGTATGTGGCTTCATGAAGCTTTCAGGTGGAAATGTCTGCAGGGAGAGTGAGGATAAACCAGGTCATGGATGTTTGGGCTGAATGTGGCCTGTTTTTCACTCCTCAGGTGTAATTCCAGTCAGGTGAGATGTGAGAGTGGGGAGGGGCTTCAGGCTCTCACTGTTCCCAGATCAGCAGCTCAGCGCTCGGGCTGTCTGAATGCGGGGGTGTAGCTTCATGTCACACCTGCAAGAGATCAGACTCAGGTGTCATGGGGAAGACTGTCAGTACAGACGTCGTGTCGTGCCGCTGTCTCCAGCAGATTAACTATTTGTTGGGAACTATCTATCAGAGCTCCACACACACACAATGCCCTTTAAGCTTTAAATATAAAAAATAGTTAGATGGGCCAAAATATCAAACAGAATGCCTGAGGCTCCTTTTAGTCTCCAGCACTGTACAAACATTGTGCGTGTGTGTGTGTGTGTGTGTGTGTGTGTGTGTGTAAGTACGTGTGTGTGTGTGTGTGTGTGTGTGTGTGTGTGTGTGTGTGTGTGTGTGTGTGAGTGTGCAGAGAGAGTATAGCAATTTCTGCATGCTGCAGTTGAGGTGTGTGTGGCTCAAGGAGGTTTATGCAGCTTTTAAAAGTGATTTTGTTCCTGAGAAAGCCCTCCTCAGTCTTTACAAGAATGTTTTTGGGTCAAATTCCAGTTAAACAAAGATGATGATCAATGACATGTTTTTTCCAGCTGAGGGAAGGATTTTTCAGTCAGGCCCTCTTTATGTGAAACTCTGCAAGCTCATTGGTCAGGATGGCTGTTATTGGCTAAATCTAGGACATTTTCCTGCTGGAAGGATGACATCATGTTTTCTGTGGAACTGAGTGTGCACATGTTTTTTATACTGACCAGAGTAAGTGTAGATATATTTGTACTGAAAGATTAAATTCAGATGGAGATGTTAACTGGATCCGCTCTAAACAAACGTCATAAGCACATATTTTGAATAGATAAAAACTGGCCTTTGCCTACAAAGGGACTCTGTTCCCTGAGGTGTATTTATGGAGGTTTGAGTGCTGGATGTAGCTTATAATGCCTCATAGCATTTGCAGGGGTCAGAGCGTGCCACCTTGAGCTCTCACCCTGTGCAGCGTTGCGTGATGCTGTAGAATGCTTTCCTAGTGATGTCACCGTCACTCCACGTTCTTGGAAGGTTCCTCCCACTAACTTTCCCCACACAACTGACCCACTTCCTCTCCAGGGATTGTTAAACTGGGTGCTGCTGCTGGTGCTCCTGTCCGAGGGCTCTGATTGGGCTCCTCTCACTATTCACAGGGTCACTGAGCAGGAACACAGGCGCTGAGGAGAGGAGGAGGTGAACGAGGGCTGACTGACAGCTCCATATTTCAGTGGACAGCACAGACACCCCGTCGATCTGCCCAACAGCACAGCCAAACACGTGGCACCCGCTCCTCTGCTGAAACACATCGCCGAGTGTTTAGAGGAAGCCTATGGGTTTTAGTCCCACGCAGGTAAAACACCTTCTCTCAGTCAGGGAGAGGGCGGGGCTGTGGCAGCTCTGATCATGTGACCTGCTTTCAGCACCTGCACTGATTCCTGTGTGGATCCAGCACACGGATCGTCCAGGTCCTCAGTCCTGGATCTCCCTGGCTTGATCCAGTGATCCTGCATTTTTTTACCACGTGACAGTGCCTCTGAATTTCACAGTAAAAATGTAAAAACCTGCCGGTGACAGACAGGAACCCAGCTCAGACATGTACCAGCAGGAGCCGGAGTCTCCCGCTCAGCGCAGCTAAATAAACAGTTTTGCGAGAGTGAGTGTACTCTCTCCCCACTGCCGGGGCTCAGACCTGCCTCCCGCTGTTCCTCCACACCTACAGTGCGGTCACACCGTACAGCCCAAGAAAGTTTAAGGGTTTAAAAGCATCAAGTGTACAGATATTTCATAAGATTATGCAACTTTTTCCCATCATTTTTTGACCTGTTTTCGTGGCATTTCTAAGCCGGTAAGAGGGTGGTGGCAGGATGTCTGCACAGTGGCAGTGGGCCAGGGGAATTTCACTGATCACATGCAGATACACACACTGCGCTGATATGTGTCTCTATTTGAAAGATATAAACAGAGTTGTGGTTCTGAGAATATAAATACATTTCTGATGTGCATTTTTTTAGCATTTTCGTAATGGTAAATGTGAGAAAATGATCAGACGTTGCCGTCTGTAAAACCATGGATATGCTATCTTTGGTGGGTTGATTAGTAAATAGTTGCACTACATATTCTGCAAGCTCTCGCTGCAGCTGTGATCAGCACTGCTTTTTTGCAACAGGATCCTTCCAGTCTAAACTGAAATGTACAAAACGTGCATATTCTTTCATTTTTATTAACGACAGTGAGGTCAACATGCAAATGATAATCTGTAAATAGCAACTCCACCACCCTCTTTCTTTCTTCAACTCATAGTTATATATATATCATAGTTATATATGCGCATCAGTCTTTGTGTGAGTGAGAAGCAGTTTAATTTGATCTAAATTGAAGGAACTAAACTGAATGGCAGATTTCATTCTTATTAAATGAAAGATATACATTGACGTAAGATAAAGAGAGGGCTTACTTTACGTTGGGAATGTTGTTTTGTCAGTTGGGCTTGGGTCGGGACAGTGAAGTTTGACCATGTGTGGAGTGTAGAGGGGTTTATTGTAGAATTTTATTGTTTGATGGTATTGATGATCGATATTGTTTGGGTGGGTGTGTGAGATTGAGGGGTGCGGTATTCGGGAAACAGGGATAACACTGATGCACACACTGGGAGAGCAAGGACCGGGGTGTCAGGAACAGTCACATGACTGACAAGCAGCAGAGAAAATCACTTCCAGGTCATGGAGTCTGCATTTGGTGTATTACCAGAGTAAAGCCATTTTACAAATAGAGAACAGCTACAGAATTACTTCAGTATTTCCAGTTTGGAGGGGATAAAACAGAAGTCCTGGCTCCATGATCTTCAGAGCTCTTTGCCTTAACTATCCCAAACCTGGGGATCAGACAGACGATGACTGTGTACACTGGCAATCGCTTGAGTGACTCAGAACATCCTCTCCATGACAACAAAACTAACAGGTTGGAGGAAAACATTAATTACTCTTGGATATGGCTGCATTTTTTAAAATCCATCCCAGCTACAAGTACAGCATGTGTAATATGTGGTTTGAGGACGAGATGAAACACGTTGATAAACAGATTATTGGACAGGATCATCCTTCATCCTCCATTTCACACAAAACAGAGCGAATCAGGAGAGGACCAGCTGAGAGCAGCATGGGCTGGCAGGCGCTGTGGGGTACGGCTGCTCCTCCCCGCCCCGCCCTCCTCCCTTCCCCCGCCCAAAATCTCACCCCCAAATTGTCCTTCTCTCAGTGCACCCATCAACCCTAGAGCCTAGCTGTGGAGTCACTTGCCTTCTTACTGTCTGCGGAGTCTGCTCTCCGCTCATGACCTGCTGCCCTCACACCTGTCAGGCTTTCACCTATATAAAAATATAATATAATATAATAATAATATAATATATGACTCACCAGACAACAGAATTTCACGTATGTACCTGACATGAAGAAATCTCAGTCAGATCTCAGTTCTCGGGGGAGTGATGTGGCAGAAGCCTGTTCCCAGATCAGTGACTGCAGCAGGCAGGACTGCTTGTGGTGATGGGGATATACTGGGGAATTCCAGGCCATTATTCAGAACAATATGCTGCTTCAGCTGTGGAGTGTCTCTCTCTGCATAAACATCTCTCTCAGGTGTGAGTCAGGACTCAAGCTCCTGTGATTATGTCTGTGATCTCAGTTTTAATTACAGGGTCACAGACAGTCTGAGGCAGTACAGAGCCCTCACAGGGTGCTGGAGAGACTGTCTATGGGACAGCCTGCCACACCACTGCGTTTCTGCAGAAAGTGTCTCAGACACGTAACTTTCAATGACATGACTGACAGTAACTTTCTATATCTATCCCCCAAGAGGTTAAGAACTGTATCTCAAATTGAATGTTTGGCTTACCTGCACAGGTTTGTAAAGCATTCACAATCAACTTGTTTCCACATTGCTAACTCCTATCAGTTGGAAAGATTTAAATTACATGTTTCTCATTACATAATCTAAAACAGGCCACAATAACGCATCCATTAGTGAAAGGTAAAACCCTTTGTATGATAAATTATAGTTCTGATTGTTGTCATGTCCACGGGCTGTTTGTCTGCTGAGCAGTGATGGGTTTAACACTTCACTTCTCCCTGCTGCTGGTCAAGACAGTGGAGATCTGAGTGTGCTCACAGACAGATCTCAGCATGATCACAGAGAGACCTGAGTGTACTCACAGGCAGATATCTGACCATGTTTACAGGGGGACCTGGTGTGGCCTGTGGTCATATAACTATGTGGTAGCTGTACCCTGAATGCACCTCACTGTGTTTCACCCACCTTTTACAGGTGTGATTTGGTGCTAAGTGTCTGAGCACCTCAGTGATGATGCCTTTGTATCTGTGGAGGCACTGATACCCATCGGCAGTGTGTCTGCAACAGGAACTCCATCTCCTGGGAGGTGCTGCTGGCCAGATTTTTCCTGACAGTTTCATCAGGCTAATGCACAATGTAGGAAAGGCTCGCCTCTGATTGGGCTACATTAACTGAAAGTTCATTTTAGATTTACCTCTTCCTCTTGCAGTAAATTCTCCCTTTTGACTGAATTCATCTCCCGGAGAGTTACCTTCATAAGCTCTGAGAGTTTTTTGTTGTTTCCCAAATTAATAAAATTCTCTCACCAATGACAAAGAAAATCATGTATCATTCTGCATTATTTAATAGCCAATAGTTTTACAAATACTAAATGTTCTCAGGGTGAAAAATATAGTTATTTCCTGTTGACAGATGTTTAGATTAAACACGGAGACATTTTATTCAGAAAAGGATCTTGTTAACCATCTTGTTAACTCGCACCGTTATGTCGGCCAACATATTTTGGTCTGATTCATGAGAATGATCTCACCGCGTCAGCTCCGACATAGGCTGCGGAGCGCAGGCAGCCGTAGGTCTGGTGCGGAGCTCGTAAAGTCTCAAGCGAAGTGGATCTGGGCTCTAGGTCATAGAGTATGAAGTCATTCTGGCTCATCGCGCAGGCTGATTTCATCTCTGTCACGATAACCATTAAGAAAAAAGTACAAATGACATCATCGAAAAGAATGACTAAAATGCAAATATTTGTACAAGTTTTTTACATGTTGTATTAGGTGCTTTAAATGCTATAGTACAAAATGAATGCTTTATTAATATAGCCAAATAATCCACAATCGTTTCAATCGTTCAATTCCTTTTAAAAATATATATAAAAAAGGATTTGCTGTGCTGTATGTGATACCTGTATGTGTTTCTCTGAACAACTTGAATATGAGTTTGAACTTTTGTCATTTGAATACAGCAAAGCAATTTTGGTACTGATGATTAGTAACAAGTACATTTTACTACACAAAGTTTCAACTTGACGTCAGATTTGCAGTTGTATTTTTTATCAATACAGTGAGAAAATGCAGTATATTTGTTTTTCAGTCTGCACATTCAGAGGTCAGTTCTCGGGAGAGGAAGTTCGAAGCTTGAAATGACACGGCGTTTTGGTTAGAGCGCTCTCTACTGGCTCTGAGTTCTTGGGTGCAAGAGGCTCTACAAGAATCTCACGCCATTCTGAACTATAGTAGAAAGAGCTTTACAAAACAAACGCAAATGCGCAATACAAGGGATATTAAAATAATGACACGAAAGGCTGCAGTAAGACAATAGAAATTGACATAATGACAATATATTGAAGGGACCGGATCATAAACCATGAAGAGAACACGCTAAAAAGAGACTGATAAAAGAACACAGTTAAAAGGCGCGTTTAAAAGCGTGTTTTAGAAGGGTCTGAAAAGAGGACACTGAAGCAGCTGCTGTAATATTCACTGGGAGGCTGGTGCGTGGGAGCTCTGATTTGACAGGGTGAGAAACGGCACATAGATTGTCGCCTATGTATAAAGGTGATTATTGGGGTTCTTGTCTGATCTGTTCTGCATGCGCTGTCGTACTAGACTTTGTAAACCGCTTTGGATAAAATGAGTAAGTGTAAATGTAAATAATAAAAGGCCTATTATTGAAAATCTCCGATTCGTTGCATGACGATTCTCTCCCGTCGGGTACAACTGGACCTGTTTGTAGTTGTGTTACAGTAGACTGATACCAGTTTCCACAGACTCCCAGTTTTGAGGAATTTCAACTAAAAAGAAGAGCAATTGTAATCGTGTATCCTTAAGCAAGTCGTTCACAATTAAAAAGAACTTTTATGGTGTTCCGGAGCATTCAGTGGCGTTTACCTTGCCAAATAGCAGGCAAACCAATGGATGCGTGCCCTTGTGTCAAACCCTGAACTAACAATCAATTTTCCGCATTCTAAACAGAGTTTGACACTTCTACGACATAGTTTCCAAAATATTGTTTATTACTCTAGCGTGTCAACCAGTAAAACCTCCTGTTGCAGTATTTCCATTGTTTGATGTACAATCACGGTTCAGTTCCTCCTGCCGGAGAGCAAAATCCCCTTTTTCGGTCTTACTCATCAGTAATAACCGCCTGCGCGTCACACCGCCGGTGGAAGCAGGAAGTAACCTGCTGCACTTCACTTCTCTCCTCACTGAAATTAGAGTTATCAGAGTTCTCAGAAGGCTGGCACACGGAACCTTCCGATATGTTATAATAATCGTTTATCACACAAAAGTACGACCGAAGACAAGTTGTTGCACCTTGCTAACAGTAAACACTGAACTTGTGTAAGTGCACAGCCTCGGTTGTTGGCTCGCTGCCTTCAGCTCTGTTGTACATAAGACCCCGGAAGAAGCGCGGCGGCCGGATCGTGATGGACGTCCCGCAGCTGACGGAGGATGAAATGGCAGAAATAAAGAAGGAGGTGGGTTCGCTCTGCGTTCCGAGGCTGGCGCGGCGGACGGGTTTGTTTTAAAGTTTATTTCGGAACAGTTAGTGAAGCGAATGGGCAGAAAGCAGCGCGTACAGACGGGCTCGCGATGTGGAAGTGAAAGGCGACATGCTGCATTTGTCACGCGTGCGCGCTGGGGCATCGCGTGGGCGCAGAGGTGTGCGAAGGCAGCGCTCAGGTGGGCGACATATCGCGCTGGCGCTCTGCAGGTCGGCGATGCAGCTCGCGCCACACCCTGCGCGCGGGTCTGCTTCCGCTCAGAGCTGCAGAAACCCGCAGCGCTGCAGCAGAGACAGGTAAACCTGCAGGGCGGGGGGCGCTTTGCTGGCCTGCATATCCATTCCCACCTGTCCCATACAAAACTAGTATGAAGAAAAGGCTCTGGTTAGCATTATGTAGTATTTTAACCTCAAAGTGACTACTCGCAATGCATTAATCGAATACAACAGCAAGTTCAAACGTTACGGTTTTTGTGTCCGGCGTAAGGTTTCATTTTTTGGTGCAATTTGACATTTTAGTAGTAGGCCTACGTACATTATCGTTCACTCTGGGGGAAAATAGTAATTTATAGGATGTGTTTTGTGAGGATATAATATCATTTCACCATAAATACTAAACAAACATAGACCTGCCTCTCCTTTAATGATCAGTTTGTGGAATAGTCTTTCACCTCTTACCAGTGGCGTCGTTAGGTCCGATCATTCGGGGCTATAGCCCCGAATATTTTCGCCCTGAAAAAGGAGGTGTTTATAGCAAAACAACAGACTCTGTAACAGAGCAGAACGTGACTTGCAGCGTCCGAAGGTGTGATAATATTTATTTATTATAAAGGTAGATATAACCTCCCCAACCTACCGATGCCAATCTCCCTTAAAAAAAGACAAGCCCCAGGCAAACCTGACTTAGCCCCTGCTCTTTTCAATAGCTAGAAACGCGCCTGCCTTTTACCAAAAGTCAAACCTTATGCAAATTGTGTGTACCATACATAAACTGCAACAGCACTTGAAATGATTTGACATGAATATTTGTGGGGTTTGTATATTTGTATAAAGAAACACTGTTGTAAACAATTTTGTCTACATGCCAAATAGGAGGAAGCTGAATAAATTGTGAGTGAGTGGAATATTTATCTAGCTTAACAATTACACATTCAGAATTTTACAGATCTCAGACAGGCGAGTGAAATGTGAGCCACTTACATTTAGCTTTCGTATGAATGTGAGTACATACGGTGCACACACACCTGCAGAAACGGGTGTCACACACTCACATATATATATAGAATGGTTTCAGTGCACAACAATGGCAAGTTACTCACACACACGTTGTATGTGTATTATGTGTAGATAATAATTAACACCATTAGTTTGATTACACTGATACTAATAGGGGAACATACACATGGGCTGTTTGTACAGAGCATGTTTGTGCTGTGAAGTCATTGCATGGTGAATAAATCAGTGTGTTAGGTGTATTTTAACAGTACAACAAATACATCAGCATCATAAACACATGTCTGGGTTTATATTACAAAGGGAGCAAATAATTGGTATTATTGGTATAGTTATTATTTTCTCTCTTCTCCTGATAACTTGTATTGGGCCATGCTAATGTTGAACATTCATGATAGTGGCTATTGGACTAATATTGTTATTACCTCCTTTATCTGTTTCATAGCTTCATAGCACATGCTGGCATGAAACGGGAGATGGATTTTATTTAAATGATGACCCAGTAATATATACAATATAAGGTGACAGAGCAGGAAAGATTGGCAGGATTTGGTCAAACACATAATGTTTAGGACTGCTGCTTTCCAGGATGTACTGTTTCATGTAACACCAAAACTCTGAAAGACCACATCCGCTGTAGATGGGAAAAATAAGCACATGGCCAGCTTGTGTTTCAAAATACAGGAAGTACTGGGCAGTGCTCTGCAGATGAAACACACGGGCAGTCAAATATACACAGGGTCCCAGTCTCACACACACACACACACACACACAGACACGCAATGATGAATGATGGACAAATGTTGATATGGAAATATAGTGACGGAATCACACCTCCACTGTACGCAGTACGTAGTGCATGTTAATATATGTTAATAATTATAAACACTAATAATGTGGATGGGCAGTACCAGTTGTACTTATCCTCTCTGTAATTCACATATCATAAAACATATAAAAAGCAGTTTATGTTTATGTGCGTGTCAGTACAGCCCTGTGAACTTGTGTGTGTGTGTCAGTACAGCCCTGTGAACATGTGTGTGTGTCAGTACAGCCCTGTGAACTCGTGTGTGTGTGTGTCAGTACAGCCCTGTGAACTCGTGTGTGTGTGTCAGTACAGCCCTGTGAGCTTGCGTGTGTGTGTGTCAGTACAGCCCTGTGAACTTGTGTGTGTGTCAGTACCGCCCTATGAACTCGTGTGTGTGTGTCAGTACAGCCCTGTGAACTCGTGTGTGTGTGTCAGTACAGCCCTGTGAACTTGTGTGTGTGTCAGTACAGCCCTGTGAACTCGTATGTATGTCAGTACAGCTCTGTCCTTCTTGCAGGTCCTGGAGAGACTGCGGCCGTATCTCTGTGATAAAATCATTGCAGATCGGCACTTTGATTACCTGAGATCCAGAAAGATCCTGTCTAGAGAGGACACAGAGGAGATCAGCTGCAGATCCACTCACAGGAAGCGCACTGGGAAGCTGCTGGACTACCTGGCTGAGAACCCGCGTGGCCTGGACACCCTCATCGAGTCCATCCAGCTCAGCCGATCCTCCAACTTCATCATCACCAAAATCACCGACGAGGTGCAGAAAGTAAAAAACGAGAGAATCGAGTCCTTAAAAGGTACAGTTTCACCGCTGCATGCACTGATACCGCTGTATAAATGAGTAAATGAAAGAGATATGCTAACATTTTCGAATTAAGGTGCAGAACTGTCTGACCTGTCATGAAACCTGCTGTGTCCTGTTAAAACCTGTTATAACCAGTCGTAGTATATTATGACCTGTTATGACCTGTCTTTGTTGCGTGTTTCCTCTGCAGCTGGTGCCTCCTGTAGTGGATACCTGCCAACAAAATGCATGGGGGCGACAAACGACCTGTCCAGGACGTTCTCCGATGAGTCCAACTACACGAAGGCGTGTAACTCCACCCTGCTGTACCACCCGGAGAGCGAGTGGAGCTCCAGCGCGGGGGACATGCTAAACCTGCCCTGCGTGTCCGGCTCGGACCGGGACCTGCTGGACAGCGCCAGCGTGGCCCCGTCCTCGGCGTCCGGCCTGCCCAAACCCGGCGACCCCGGGGCCCCGCAGCTGCCAGGGGAGCTGCAGGCCGAGCCCGAGGAGCCCGGCAGCAGCGGCAGCAGCAACCCCAACTTCCAGCCCCTGCGATCCCGCTCCATGACCCCCCCAAACCGGAGCCTACAGTCACCCCACTCCCACTGCACCCCCCACTCTCACTGACCCCCCCCCCCCACTCACACTCCTACTGCCCCCCACTCCCACTCCCACCCCACTCCCACTCCCACTGCCCCCCTCACTGTCATAGTCTGATATCCACAGTGCTGTGCTCCATACTGTTCAGGTTTGACATCCATAAAACTCTGTGACAGTGTAAATCACACAAACATGTAAAGTATTTCCTTATTTCTGTTGCTGGGGATTCCTGCATATACAGTTGATCTGGTACAACGTGTTCCAGACTGTTTCACAATAAGGTTATCTTTATCTCCAGATGAAGTTTAACCATACTGCACTTCTGCCCTTGTCCTGTGCTCTTAGTAACAAATGAAACCAGTGAATCTGCATACATTAATAACATCAACCAACAATATTGTCAGTAACAGCAGCCAATCAAATATTGAAAACATAACACTTGCAGAGTGCATTGTGATTAAAATTGTGCCTAAGAATTGTTATTTTTAACATTTTAATATACATATACATATGTATGCCTCTTATGATGCTTTTTCTTTGGATATTTTGTTTGTAAATATGACACTGGAATCTGGGAAACTACTTTTAAGTATTTAATATTCAAAATCTGGTGAAATTTTTAGCTGACAGGTTGCCAAAGATAGGCACATGTGGATGTGTATTTGTAAGTACTATTTAGTTTTAGTTAGTATTTAGTTTTATAAAATTAACGAAAAGACAATAATAAAGGATGTGATGAAATTTTAGCCATGAGAGTCGTTGTTTAAATAGAATTGGCCTCTTCTTTTTTTAAATTCATACTATTTAATTTTCCCTTTTTCCTTACATTCTCCTTCTTGGATGCAGTAAAAAGCTGAAAACTTTGGCGGTGAACATTTTATCCCCTAAATTGGTGCTTATGTTTTGGGTCTTCATTTAATACCTCATTTTTTACTGGGGAAAAGTTCTGTCAAAGTCACACACAGTCTGTCAGTCATCTGTCAGTCATGTCCTGAGATGTCAGAAATCAAGCGCGAACACCACAGATTCTAAAGGAAGCTTTTCAAAGTAGACTGAGCTAAATTTCCAAAACAAGTTGTCAGAAGTGTGGAGATTTTTCTGCTGTTTAATGCAGTTGAGTTACAGGCAAAGACACACAGAGAGGCGGCCGCGGCCGAGAGCAGGAGGCGCGCAGGAGCTGCATGCAGACCCGTTTCCACAGACACGGTGTCACCAGGCCGGTGCGTTGCACTGTGCTCTACATCACTCTGACATTAATACCACACAATCAGAATATCAGAGATTCCGTAGCTTAAAAAATAACTAAAAACAACATGAGTATGTGCCAGGTAACCCAGATCAGTGATTTCTGCAGGTTAATGTTGCTGATGGTTCACAAGCCTCAGGACCCCTGACACTCGCTGGGAAAAACAGCTCCTAACGTTTCTCATGAGCTTGTGAGGACACTTTCCTCAAAGTAAAATCTGAAATGGAGCAATTATGAATGAATAATAATAATCGTGTAGGACTTTGTCAAAGTGGTCTCTCTTCCCCCTGGCATGCCTCCTGACCGGTAGTCTGGTCATACAGGGAGCACAGATGTTATGATGTGAAATAATTCATTTGAACTGTATCTGTTTTGTTTTTGCCATATTGTGTGCTGTATAAAGCATTCCGACCTGTAAACTTCTGTGTTGTATATTTTTCTAATTCACATCTGTTTGTGTCTGTGATGTGCTTAACATTTTAAATCTAATATAATCCATTAGGTAGTCTATATCCATTCATGTAGCTGCTGGGCTAAACTGTTATGCTGGGAGTATTTCAGGAATTTGTTTTTCACTTATGCTTTGAATCGCTTCTTGTAATTGTATTTTCATATTAAATTGATATACATTATGTTTTGTCCCCTTTAAACATCGAGCTCTGATGTAGTGAAGTCACTGATCTCATGCCAAAGGTAGAGAATTCAATGGACTCAAACAGCATTACAGTCATTATTACAGACATGAAACAGTAACACAGTAACATACACAGTATTAATTTTAATCTGTAGCAGGAATTACAAGCAACAATAATAATATTGCAAACAATAATCAGTAACACAAATAGTAGTTAATATTACAAACAATATTGAGAGTTATAAACAATAATCAGTTACACACACATAAAAACATCAGCCACCATTCTTCAGAAATAAATGTCGTGGGTATTGGGATTTTCCCAGATACACTTAAGTTTCATCTCGTCTCCTGTGAGTTACGTGTGTGATGTCGCCTCCAAGACCCCTTCAGATTCACTCATTGTTTAAAACACGTTTTTCTACCTTACTTGTGAATTCCATGTTTAGACCCTAATTTTTCATCTTGGGCTATACATTTATTTTCCACTGAATATTTTTATTGAAGATACGAATTCAAGGCATGAATAGGCTACTAGGTTGATCCTGGAGTAACGCATTTTTACTACACACGGCCCGTGCGTGCATCGGGTCCTGCGTGTTTTTTCTTGTTGTCAGCAGTCTTTAATTTTTTGACGATATGAATTCAACATGTAAATTATGCGCCTGTATCTGACCTGGTGCACATGGCGCGGGGTTTTTATTTATTCACATGTCTGACACGCGCACCTGCTTTTCTCAAACGCCGATGGTCCGTTACCGCTGAACTCATTTATCTGCGCTCCTCACTCGATCCGTCTGTCGATACACGACAAAATCTGCGAGAAAATTAGATTTCACAAGGACATTTTTCTCAATGGAGGATTTTCGAAATAGTTCTCTTCAAAATCCCAACCCTGATACAAAACCTGAAATACGGTGATCATTGTCATGACCCAAAACTGCTCTTTTAAACAGTTCGTCTACAAACTGGAGTGCATAGTTTATATAAATTATATTTTCACTATTTTACTGTATTTTTGTCGGGCTATTGGTTATTCTGACGAGTATAAAGGACGACGGACTAGCAAAAAGTTTCTTTTTAAAGTTGGACAGCGGGCAAATCAGGGCTCTGTGTGGCTTAAACACGCACGTTCTGAGGCATTGCCACTTTGTGGCAGATTATGGTTATTAATAAGATATATTGTAAATGATGCATTGACTTGGGCCATTCACATAGCCGTATGTACGGTGTATATGCGCGCGTGCTTGCGTCGTGAGTTGAGTTACTATATAGCGCCCTATATCTCTCCATATCCCACTACACGAGAGAAGGTATTGCAGTGCTGTAGCGACCGTGGTCTAGGTCTTAGCGATGCAATGTTATTGAAGTGTAGTCTTTGTAAGAAACTCCAAGCTAAAATTAATTTTGAATAGAGGTTGTCTTGATGCATGCATCTCCCCCCTGCTCATCGCAGTGTTTTTTTTCAGTTTGGCAGATCTCCGTTTCCTGTTGGGATGACAGTCTCCACTGCGCGGTGTCTGGAGCGCAGTGACGGACAGAACCTGGCAGCGTCGCGCCGCGCATTTTCCGTCACAACGATAACTGCGTGTCTGCTGCGTTACCTGGCAAGTTATTCTCATAATTATTGGAGTATTTATATTACTCAAATGATAGAGGTAGGAACCCGAAACTACAATTGCTGAAATAACGCGTTACATATAATACGGCAGGAGACAGAATGTTCACCAAGGAGATAATCGAGGTGTACTAGGGTATCACAAGTCGTATTATATTTCTGGTGCATGTTACAGAGCTAGCCGAATTCACATATGCTATTTGTCAGCATATTCTTTTTAAACAGTTGTATGGTTCGGGGATGTTGTGTTAATGTACTGTTTTAGTACCCGTCCATTGAAAACTTAATTACTATGCAGACTCATTAAACGTACAGAAAGTGTATAACTCGACCTGGATTAGCAAAACTATAAAACGCGCACTACTGTCACCAGGGTGAGAATGAAAAGATGTAGTTGGTCTTTACACCTGATGGAATGAAACTAAACACCTAGCAGAGCTACCTGATACAAAACAGGCTGGGACTGACCAGGCTACTCACCTGTTTCAGTCTGTTGAATTACATTAAGTGTGTTCTTAACATCAGTAGATAACTTCTACAGTTTTATGATTGCCTTCATTTTTCCTTAAATTCGGGAGTTAGCTTTAATCGCTGAAACATGGGAAACAGAGGAGTTTTACGCTCACACTTTTCCTGGATGTAAACTGTAATCAGTAATGCATCCTTACATCAGTCCGCTATCAGGACACGTGACACACGGCAAACTGTCCGGCTGGCTGATCCATGTACCTTGTAAGCAGACGCGATTCGTTTGTAGTTGTCTTGAAAAACAGATAATTCACATCATGTATTTGGAATAATTGCGCAGACTACACTACTTTAAGTATTACAGCGTTTGGGTTTTCATGAGTTTGAGATGCTTGTCAGTGATCGGAATGTAAGAGAAGGTCTGAGAATGAAGGCAGACTGGTTTCTGTGCTAAAGGAATGACTGGAATGAGACATTTTACTCAGTGCACTCTAATATCTCTGCACACCTGTTCACCTTTCAGAAGAAACTCATTCTTTTCCACATAGAAGATGAATGTACGCTGAATTTAAAATAAAAAACTTTAAAGGAGACACTGTTATCGTGATGTGCAACATCCTTTGAGAAAATATAGTTGTCATTAGTGAAGCGAGTTTCAGCAGATTTCCGTCATAAAACTCTTTGAGGGCGCGCAGAATGACTGCGTGTTGTCCAGGACTGCACGGCGGCGCGCTCTAAGCTGCAGGAGGGAGCGGCAAAACGAGAGCTTACAGGAGACCTGCTTTCATTCTCAGGGATGGAGGGACAGACGCCCCCCGGCTTTCCCTGTCTATGGGCTAAGCATGACGGGGAGCCAGACTCAGAGGTCGTGGATAATTTCCGCAGGAAACTCAAATACTATTTCATGAATCCCTGCGATAAATTCAGAGCACGAGGAAGAAAACCATGGAAACTTATGCTTCAGATTCTTAAGATCTGCCTCATTACAATTCAGGTAAGGGTTTCTAAAGAGATCTTTTGAAATAAAGAGTAAGACTGTATGCCATTGTAATTTCAGATTTAATGGTTTAATGCACTTGTGTCTCTACCAGCTAGCTTGTACCTTGTCTGGCCAACTGTTGAAACTTGGTCATGCAGCACTTCTAACTTTGTGACTCCTTGTATAGCTTTTGCTTGTGTTGTACTCTGTCTTACTTGTAAATTGGTTTGGATAAAAGTGTCTGCCAAATGAATAAATGTAATGTAAATGTAATTTGTGCAGTAGAATAGATCAGTGACCTCTAACCTCTGCAAGTATTTGTCTAACTTGTGAACGCATCTCTGCTTTCAGCTGGTGTCGTTTGGACTCAGTAATCAGATGATGGTGACATTTAAAGAGGAGAACCTTATGGCTTTCAGACACCTCTTTCTGAAAGGATACACTGACCGCAGCCTGGACTCATATGCTGTATATACCAGGAGAGAAGTGTATGACCACATCGATTTTATCCTTCAACAGGTGCTGACAAAGTCGAGACATGTTCTTACTCATCTGGAAATGCACTGTGAACACTGGTTTTGCAGTTAAGCGAAGGTTACTGTAACTGTTTAGGGTAAATTTGTGTATCGACAGTGTTAATCACATCATGTATGAACAGTGTGTACCTGTGTACACAGGTTTTAATGATATGAATCTGCATACCAGAGAAATGGCACCTGTAAAGTAGGTGTGTCTGAAGATAGGGGCTCACCTGCTTAGAAAAACAACCAGAATTCCACGGCCCGGCTGTGACATGATGATGCTATCTGTTCAGGAACACCCACCTCTTACAATTTATGTTTTGCAAAATTTGCATTTATTACATGTATATACTGGCTTTTGGTAAGTGTTTTTAAATGGAAAATAACAGTGAAATGCTGTTAAATCACAAACTTATGGGAACTTGATATTTCCTCAAAATAATGCTTTCAGATATATTGACTGACTTGCTATGTTGCTTTATTTTGGCATCAGATATTGCACTGATGTAGTGCATGCTTTTATGATATATTTATGGTGTTTTGTCTGGTGCCTGTAAAAAGCTTGAATGATTCACAGTGCTGTCATCAGTAACTGTGGTGTGGAACACAGTCATGAGGTTTAACACAGCTCTGTTGACATGACTGTCCTTAGTCTGGTGGAATCAGAAGGAGATATTTAGGTCTGTGCGGTGGAGCCCCCAACTGAGAATTATCCCCAAATTATTCCTGATCCAAGTTGTTATAAATAATGATGACATCAGAGTGCAGCATGTTTGTGTCCTGTGTGACATTCATTCAGTTATAAACACATACATTTAATGGTAGCAGAAATGACAGATAGGATGAATTTTAAGTGTATTGTGAGTAGAGGAAGCCTCCAGGTTCCTCTGTTCTTTTTACACTCTGAGAAACCACAACACACTCCCTGTCAATTTAAGGGCATTGTGGTTAATTTCATCTGGGTTTATTGTTTGCCAGTGTCAGGACTTGGTTAAATAGCTTGTTATTCTTACAGAAGTCCAATTCATGGATTTTTTTTACAGTACTGTGTTGGCAAAAATAACTGTTGTTCCATTGATCACTGAAAGCACTTCCTCCAAATAAAGTTGGCTTTTCTTCCCCTCCAAAACAAACTGTAATGCCAATATGAGCAATGAAAATAAAGAAGTCAGAATTCGACAAAGACAAAAATGTGTTTCTGCAGATGGTCACCTTATCCTGCAGCCTTTGTCCAGCTGCTTACTTACACATCCATTATTGTTTGTTTTGTGCAGTACACAAACCTTCAGAATCTGACTGCGGGTAACCATGCCTACGAGATGACTGGTGGCAGGGCCACGCCCCTCTCTCTGTGCCAGAATTTCTACCGAGACGGCAGCATCTTTCCTGGCAACGACTCTTTCCACATCGACCCCCACATTGAGACGGGTAGGGCTCCTGGCGCTCGGCTGTGCCCGGCTGCAGAGGACAGCAGACCTGTGCGGAACTCAGTGCGCTGCTGGAAAATCTGACAGGCTGCGGCTTGTGACTGCACAAACACAAAGCAGAGGAAATGACCACAAAAAACCACTTGAGTGTCACATGGTGTGAATGTGTGGTTTGGATGCTGTAATGGATCTGTGTGTCTTGTTCTGGCAGAGTGCACAGATGTGTACCCCTTCCTGCTGCTGACACACCCCCTTTCAGCAGGAGAGCAGCTGAATTTCACTCTGGACTTTAAGAGGTACTTTCTCAGTAACACACTGTGAGGCAGTGTTAGCATATGCCCACATTAGCGCTCTCCTTATAGTGAAAACTACAATGCTTAAAATTCAAATATTCCAGAAATATACTCATGCATCTTTGTTTTTTTGCATCCATCCACTTTAAGACTGCTCTCTGTAAACGTTTACTTCAAGCTGAAGGCCATCAATCTGCAGACCGTGCGCCACCACGAGCTGCCAGACTGCTACGACTTCTCCATCACTGTGAGTCGCGTGTGGAACACCCTGCCCTCATGTGGACAGCCTACAGTGCACAATAAAGCAGGAACAACTAGCTGCTCCACTGCAAAACCACTGGGAAGTTTATTTGGAGAAATGACCTTGTTTCTGAGTCTATTTGTTAGGTAACCAGACCTGTAGAGCTACCTTGCACGTTGGGATGCTGTGTTCATTTCTCTTACCTGTCATATGCTGTGCTGTATCTCTGCTGGATTCATGCAGATCATCTTCGATAACCGAGCCCACAGTGGAAGAATAAGAATCACTTTAGACAATGATGTCAGCATCACAGAGTGTAAGGACTGGAATGTGACGGGGGCCTGTGAGTACTGCACTCCTCACTCGTGTCTGTGTTTTCTGTGAAACCTGCAGCCGGAGGGGGATGCAGCTGAAGCATGTTCTAAACGTGCCGGCTCTGTGTATTACAGTCTGATCTCCCACCCTTCATTATCCCCTTTGGTAGTTCAGTTTTATTAAGAATTTCCTTTGTAGCATTTAGTTTACATGTAATTTATATGCATATTTAGAATTTTGTCTGAATTTTATGTATCTGCATGTCTGGTGCTTCCAGCCCTGTTATCTCAGTGTCATATGCTATGCTAACAGATTTCTGCTTGGCTAATAACAGGTGTTGCTGTTTTTCACTTGTCTGGATCTCATGTTTTCAGCTGGCGGAAACATCCAGTCCCTGCTGCTTTTTGACTCCCTCATTATCTTGGCCTGCATGGGATCCTTCATCCTGTGTGTCCGCTCTGTCATCACTGGGGTTCAGCTGCAGGCTGTAAGTGTGCTGAAACCGGCTTAACTGTATTATGACCATGCTAACAGATTAGCACTGCAGTCTTAAGTGTACTATCAGTGTCAATGAGCATGCTAAGAGGTTAGCACTGCTCTGTGCTTGAGGACTGTGCTGTATAGAGCAGCTGTGATGTGATGTTAGCGCTGAGGGTGGCTGTCTTGTAGAGGAAGCTGTGGCCTGTGGGGACGGGAGTCACGCTGTCACCACCAGGTGGCAGTGTTTCACCCTCGAGAGATGTGGCTTCGCTTCTCTTATGGAATTTTATTCATTTTTTATTTTAAAAACTATGTCCTATGAAGACTGGCTGTGCTTCCACTTTCTATGACCTTGTGTCAGTAATGCGTACTCATGACAAATTTAGTCTGCAAGTACTAAAGGTTAGTATTAAAAGGTATTTGTGATATCTGAAGCAAAAGAACTATGCGTACCAAGACGTAATATCTTGTCCATGTGACATCACGGCCTGAGAACTGCTGGTAACAGTTCTGTAGTGTTTAGTATTGCAGCACTTTTAAAAAGAAAGGAACACTCCAAACCATTGCCTAATACGAATGTATATAGTCAGAATTGACGTTGGCCAGAAGTGCTGGAATGTGGTTCTTTTGTGAAGAAGAATATAGAGAGTCTAGTACCTTTGACAAATTTGCCATTAATGGTGATTTTGTTCATCAGAGTTTATAGCTTTCTCCTCAATCTATTCCATTAGGAATGTGCTGCCAACGTGCAAACTGTTATTGAAAGCGTTGATCTTTAATCTTCTATGGGATATGGCACAGTGATGGTCGGGGGGTGCACCGTGGCCACTGCATGCTGTAGTGTTCCAGCTTCACTCCCTCTCAGCAGTTGTAACATAATCTACATTCTGATTTCAACCTGGGCAGATAATTTAAATAATGCACTGCAGAATACACACTGTAGCCCACAGCAGTCTCAATGCTCTGATTATAATGTGTATTTTTGTCTGCTCATTCACATTCAGGAGTATGCTGCCTTTTTCCAAATTCACCGTGGGAAGAGGGTGTCCTGGTCAGACAGAATGGAGTTTGTGAATGGCTGGTACATCCTGATCATCATTAGTGATTCGTTAACCATTGCTGGCTCTGTTCTCAAAATGGAAATCCAGACGAAGGTTAGTTCTGTGGCTGCTCCAGTCAGCCACTCTGAACCTTTGCCATAATATGAAAGTAGTCCCAGTAACTGAGGGAGTGATCATCTGAAGCCTTCTTTCCTTCATAAGGGTAGGAAAGTCCCATGCTTCTGTCTCTTCTGTTCCTTGGCTTTGTGATATTGCATTATCTGTAAGACTTGGAAAGCTTCAGGCCAGCTGATTGGGGAATGGCCAACTCAGCTGCCAGTGGCCACCTGTGTATCTCAGCTTTATGTTTGCCCTTTGACCTCAGCATCTTTGCTGGCCATGTGATGCTGACCAGCTCCCGTTCATCTGCCCTGCAGCTCTGCTTCAGATTTCAGTTTGTTTCATTTATTCCAATGCTTCTTAAACCTTTCCATCATGGGAGATGTAGAACTTTAACACCTGCTCTTTGCTTTTCTTCCAGAATTTAACAAATTATGACGTCTGTAGCATTTTACTGGGCACAGCTACAATGCTGGTTTGGGTTGGAGTGATCCGGTATCTTGGCTTTTTTGAGAAATATAACGTAAGACATCTTGTCTGAATTTATTTATTTTCAGTCTGTATGTAAATTGGAACTGCAATGACAAACTTGAATTATTTTGACTTTAACCTTCACCTGTCTGTAAATGTTTCCCAGGTGTAAAGGGTTAAAGTGTGCACTCTTCCTCACAGATTCTCATCCTCACACTGAGAGCTGCGTTCCCGCATGTGGTTCGTTTCTGCTGCTGCGCAGGTATGATCTACCTGGGCTACTGCTTCTGTGGCTGGATCGTCCTGGGACCTTACCACAGCAAGGTGAGTGCAGGGAGAGAGAAAGGGACATTTCTCAGATTTCACGTTACAAGTAGACTTTATGGAAACTTACAAAAATGCATAATACTATAGTCTTATGTCCCAAATGCTCTCCGCTCTCCACCCTCTTCTGAACAGGAAAAGCAGTTGTGTTTTTAAGGGTGTCGTGTCTTTCATACAGAACGTTATGTTTTTCCTCTTCAAGTTCCAAACCCTGAACACAGTGTCGGAATGCCTGTTCTCCCTCATCAACGGAGACGACATGTTCCGCACCTTCAGAGGGGTTCACCAGAAGAACTACCTGGTGTGGCTGTTCAGCAGGCTGTACCTGTACTCCTTCATCTCCCTCTTCGTCTACATGGTGCTCAGCCTCTTCATCGCCCTCATCACAGACACCTATGAGACCATTAAGGTGAGTCTGTCTGAGTGTGATGACTTTATGATGCCGTTCTTCAGGAGATGGATCAGGGTTTGTAATGGCTGTTTCCCCAACAGCAGCAGCAGAAGCAAGCTGGAGTTGCCCTGTCAGAACTGCAGGCGTTTATAGAGGAGTGTAAGGACCCGCCCAGCTCTGGGAGATACAGGAAGCCGCCCACCTCCTGCCTGGCCTGCTGCTGCCCGCTGTGAGCCCTGCTCTGCTCTCTGTGAAAGCCAACACTGCTACCATCACAGAGAGGTTTACTGATGGATATGGGTTATGTTATTTAGCGAAGTTGTTATGTGTGGTGGCATTACAGTGTTTTCAGACATGCAGGTTAAATGTTTTAAATTGTGTTTTAGGTTAATTTGATTTACTTTGTTATGGTTTATATTTACCATTTTCAGTGGATTTATTCTGTATTCTTTATCAGATCTTACATCTGACAGTACAATATGAAACATGCACATTCTGTTTCAATTTCAAATAAGCGGCTCTGCTAACAATATTTAAAATGTTTTCTGTTTTACCTATAATTTTCTGGTTATTAATAATTACTTGCAGAAGGCCATTCCTTTTGTAACAGTTTATTTCCTATCTAGAAAGCATAAGGGAAGAATTTATTCAGCATTATTGATTTTTGAGGTTTTCCTTGCAGGTCGGATGAAACAGAGGAAAGGTTGCCATGCTGAGGGGAGACTCCTCACAGATCCAAAGGCTCTTCACACAATGACTCCATGCACAACCACAGCAGTTAATGAACGAAGAATATAAATGTACTTCAAAACATCTGAAAATATTTGCTCTATATTTGTCTAATATTTGTGAAGTTGAATGAAGGAAAGAAGGAGAATAATAAAAAATTGATGAAGCATAATCAAAGTCCTGATGGCTATATTGTGTAAGCATGTATTTACATATGGATGTTGTGATGACACTGACCTGCACTCATCTCCAACCACATGTGTGGTAAGCTACATTTTCTTTCACTACAGAGATAATGTGGAGCAACTACTTTGAAGTTTCATGTGACTATTACTGTTATTACTTAAATGAAGGGATAAGGTTCTGTATGGATTTCAATTCTGATTGAGTTTTACAAAACCTCAAAACCTCACCTGTCCCAAGGCAATATTGTTTATTTTGGCAATCCACACATAAATTTAACGATTAATGCGTAGGATTGCATATTCTGTGCGGAGGATGCACAAAGCCCACCTGTGCAACTAGTTTATCGCTTGAATTCCGGAATTGGACTCCCAGAACGCTAGGTGGCAGCCGTGCGCCTTTCCAGCCGCGCCCTGAACACAGCCCCCGCGCATGCGCAGTACTGTTCTCGCCTGGACGTGTGGAACGCGCTGAAACCGGAAGCACCGGATCGGGCTGCAGCAGCTTTTCTTTCTTTGTAGCTTCGGTGAAAACAATCAAGATGTCGGGATCATCCAACCTCGTCGTGATGAAGAAAGTCGTCCAGCAGTTGCGTTTTGAAGCGAGCATCAACAGAGTTAAGGTATGGATTACACCAGTCAGACATTAATTTGAACAAAGTCGGTAAAAAAGTGTAAATGCAGCGTTTCCGAGGCTGGGCGGGGTGATCAGACCCGGCGCTTAGGCGTCCGGATCCCGCGGAGCCGCTCCGCGTTTCCCGGCGATCCGCTGGGTGGCTGGCGAGGAATATCGCTGTTTATGTGGCTGAAATTATCGCTAGCTCATTGTTCTTGATATTATGATTTGTTAAGATGAAGTCCCAATAAGTGAAATTAAGATTACTAGCGTTTTCTAGTTAATTCGGTAGACTAGTTGTTTGGCTAACAAGGCACATTATAGCTAGTGACTGCTAGCTATAAAGGGCTAGCTGCTCAACTGAGCTGATATAAAGGACACTAACCAGCTAGCGATCTCTTATCTTTTACCGGCTGAAAATTAGTCATTTTCCTATGTTTCCTACGTTATCGTGCAACGTAACTTGCCTGGTTTGTGGGTATGGTAGGGTAGTTTAGTTACTAACCAAGTTAGCCTAGCAAGGTAGCTAATGTGTAGCTAAACCGCATTGAATCTTCATTAGCTTGGTGAAGGGGGTGTGGGTAGGTTTACTTCTGTAGCTAATCTAACTGGTCCACTTAGCAAGAAAATAACAAGTATCTGGCGATAGAGCAGGACTTCTGAGCTGTATCTGGTGTCCCCGTCTGTGCTGCTTATGAAGTAGCTGGTGTGTTTAGATTTTTGAAAAGTATAGATGCTGATCTATATTTGATCTCTCCGAAGATCCGTTCTGGAAGAATAGTTGGAGGTGTGTATTTCTAAGTTGTTAAAATCTCATTTCATGTAGTGCATTTTACTAAGAATTTGTTAGAGCGCTTTGCAAGCAAACACATAACCTGCAGGGACAGATAGGACATGTGTCAGAAAATTGATGGTGTTATGTATATATTAAAAGTTGTAAAAAAAAAAAAAAGTCATCCTGAAATGAGAGAATCTGACACGCCACTAAGAGACAGCAAAGGTGCCGCTTCAGCAGGACGAGGGAAGCGTCGGTCCGGACCTCTCGCGCTTTTATTTCACGAGAATGTGTCTATGAACGCTGTGAGAAGTCGGTTTATTTGGGAAATTTTATAGAGTTTGCGTAAAAAGGCCTGTTTTAAGGTTTATCAGTGGAAGGCGGTATCCCGCAGGCCCTGGTGGGTGGTAATGGAGGGTGCATGGCGAGTTCACCCACCGCCCCGGTGACTTTACAGGGTTTGGATGAAGGTTCTAAAGTGAGAAGGCTTCATTTCTTTAGTGTAAATTGTTTACCTATTAACAAAAATGTGTTTAACTACTGTATTTTATTTCAGTAGAATAAACACTTCCATCTACTCATTGCTTGGATATGAAAGAGTAACGAGTTACTGTAAGTTTCACGTTGTTATTGTCTGGAAACTAAATAAAAAAATAAATCACTAACCAGGAAAACCACACTTGTTTATCTAGTTGATGCTGAATTGGAGTTTTCAGGTACTGTATCCCAAAGTACACCAATGAACGCAGTGCCTGTTGTCTGCAGCATTAAATACATTTTGGATTCGCGCTCCTCCTATATTAATGGGTTTTGATGCGCTTTGGCGCCCCCTGCAGGTGTCTCAGGCAGCCGCAGACCTGCAGCAGTTCTGTCTGCAGAACGCGCAGCAGGACGCCCTGCTAACCGGCGTGTCCTCCAGCACCAACCCCTTCAGACCGCAGAAAGTGTGCGCCTTCCTGTGACCACGCCCCACGGTAGGCTCTCATTCATTCCCCACAGCGGTAAACAGGGCTTCTGACTGAATCTTCCTGAGGGGTGATTATTCATTGTGCTACATCCACAGCATCCTGTGAAGTGCTCAGGTTTTCTGTAACATGAATGTCTGTGTTTTTGTTTTGCAGGCCTTTTACCCGCTGTTACAGGTGTCATGTGGGAAACCTGGAACCTTCCAGCCTCTGGAGTTTGGAAAAGGGAGCAAAGGAGCCACATATTTGCTTTACCTCATTACTGCTAACTGCCACTTCTTTTTTAACCAGTTGTGAAATTTGTAATAAGTCTTTAAGTTTGAGTCTCTGAAATTATGAACCACTATAGATGTGGAGGGAACAGATTATTGGAGAAAGGTTTGCTATTGGAACGATTGGAATAAAGTAATTTATTGTGCCTTAATACGTTAAAACTTGTCAAATTTCAACACTTTTATAACATGGAATAAAGCCTTGTAGAATCTGTTCACATGCCTGTTTTTATTGGAAAGCACCACTCAGCTGAGTGTCAGAGTTGGCACAGGAATCCGTGCATAGGTCACAACACAACACCTGCTGACATCTTACAGGGTCAAAGGCCAGAGTTTTAATCACCAGAAAAACAGATATTGAGTAATTCATTCTACACAAAGAACAGAAAGCTGGGTGTTCTCGTTTAGTGGGGAAAATGCACTGTGTGTTGGCCCCGTTTGCAGCCTGTTATCACTGAGCTTCGTCACCGTGAGGAGGAGGAGGGTGATGTGCTGCTTTCACTGCAGCATGATGGAGAGAGCGGCGCTCGGGGGGGGGCTCTTTGGTTCCCTTTTCTGACACAACTGATGTCCCCCAATTATTAGACAGAAGTGCTTTTGTTGTCAAACATCTGCAGTAATATTCAACATGCAGTGAATGCTGGCGGAAATGACATCTCAGCTGCCATCCTTTAACTGAGGAAAAATGCAAACGCAAGATACAGACAGCACAACATTCCACTTTCACAGTACAGTCTATCAAATGAATACACATCTGGAGCATTATTTACATACAGAAACTTCACCTGTTACCATGGATACCAGAACCCCATCCCAGCTCTGGCTTAACGTTAAACACACCAAATTATTTAAAGGTTTTGATCTCAGCTGTACATGTAAACGCAATGGCGAGGCGACTCTGGGTGACTGCAGAGTTACAGGAGAGCACTACATCAGCACTGGCACACAGGGCTGAGAGGATACAGCACCACCTGCTGGGAGACTGGGGCAGCAAAACTGAGGTACACGGTGTTACAAAAGGCTCAGGGCTGCAGTTGAATACACACCACAGGAATAACACCGTTACAAACTCAAAATGCAGTATAAGACTCACTTCAGCACAAACGACCAGACTGCTCTGGTTCTAGCTGCTCACACCTGAAATGTAAAGAAAAGCCAGACACACGTGAGAGAGCACCATTTAAATACCTGCAGATTTCAAACCTGGCAATGTTGCGCTTCACTGTACAAACTCAGGGTTCCTCTCCCCTGAGCAACATCACCGTAATAACATGCGGGTGAGATTCCTTTGACACGTTACGAAATACTTCAGCAATTATTAGAAAAACTAGTCTGAAAATCGACAAATTTCACCCATATGCTTGGGGTCTTAGCTTCAAAAGCATCTTGCACACTTCAAGTTTCAGAGTATAGTGTAATACTTGTAGAAATATAAAACAGTGGATCAATTCTGACAGGACGATGAGGGTCAGTTTCAGAAACTCGTGATTTTCAAAGAGCCGTTTTACCCTTTTCATAGCGAAAGGACCCATGAGATGCCAGATAACACTGAACAACCCCTCAGTGTAGGGGCTGTGCTGCCCTGCCCCCCCATCCTGTGCGGGGGGTGGGGGGGGTGGGGTGGGGGCAGCACTGTCAGACCCGCCTGTGCTGCACCGTCTGCCACCAACACGACCTCAGCCTGCAGCTCAGGAGTCTGATCTCACAGACAGGTGATCTCAGATCACAGTGTCTCATACACACCATGTTCACATACTCTCCTCCAGGAATACAGGTCTTTGAGTTTATTTAAAGATGATATCCATGCATGGTCTGTTATTTAAAGACGATGTCCTTGTGCGGTCTGTTCAGGTGTTCTTCAGGATTTAGTAACAGCGACCCCATGTGGTCAAAACAAAGAAACTCGAGTGAAGGGAAAAAAAATCCAAGATGAGCCCCCCCTCTCCCTTACAGAAGAAACAGGGATGACCGGAGAGACAAACTCAGCTCCTGTGAATGGTCTGTTTCCTCAGCTGCTGTTCAGCTAGATTTGCATAAGACACAGATGTTGTTCAAGCAGAGTCCGGTCTCTTCTCTGTCTGTCTGTGTCGCTCAGTCTCTCTGGGGATGGACTCTTACCAAGCCACCTCCATCAGTGATTGTCTTCCTCATTCCACCTGCAGGTGGTGCTATGCAGTGCTGTTCTTCAGGTGCTGGGTCTGCAGCTGTTTCACATGGTACTCGTAGATTTTCAGTGCGGGACCCAGCTTGATTGACAGCCCGGTCAGGACGTCATTACGCGTCATCAGCAGCAGGGATTTGCCGTCTATTTCCTGCAGGAAACAGAGTGAGTGTGTGAGACTCAAACCTGCAGGCCTGTTTCAGACTAACTTTAAAAATAATGAAATCAGAAAAAAACCCCCACGGGGCATCAGTGATTTCATTACTGCCAGTAAGGGGAGGCTGACTCTGGGTGTCTGTGACACAGGAGGAGGCAGAATCGTGTGTGAGGGTGAGAGCGGGAGAGAGAGTGTGTGTGTGTGTGTGTGTGTGTGTGTGTGTGTGTGTGTGTGTGTGTGTGTGTGTGTGTGTGTGTGTGAGATAGGGTGAGAGCAGGAGTGTGTGTGTGTATGTGTGTGTGTGAGTGAGAGGGTGAAAGAGGGTGTGTGTGTGTGTGTGTGTGTGTGTGTGTGTGTGTGTGTGTGTGTGTGTGTGTGTGTGTGTGTGTGTGTGTGTGTGAGAGATAGGGTGAAAGAGAAAGTGTGTGTGTGTGTGTGTGTGAGTGAGAGGGTGAAAGAGGGTGTGTGTGTGGGTGAGAGAGGAAGTGTGTGTGTGTGTGTGTGTGTGTGAGAGATAGGGTGAAAGAGAGTGTGTGTGTGTGTGTGTGTGTGTGTGTGTGTGAGAGGGGGTGAAAGAGGGTGTGTGTGGGTGAGAGAGGAAGTGTGTGTGTGTGTGTGTGGGTGAGAGGGGTGAAAGAGGGTGTGTGTGTGTGTGTGTGTGTGTGTGTGAGAGAGAGAGATAGGGTGAAAGAGGGTGTGTGTGTGGGTGAGAGAGGAAGTGTGTGTGAGAGAGAGGTTGAAAGCGGGAGTGTGTGTGTGTGTGTGTGTGTGTGTGTGAGAGAGATAAGGTGAAAGAGGGTGTGTGTGTGCGTGTGTGTGTGTGTGTGTGTGTGTGTGTGTGTGTGTGTGTGTGTGTGTGAGATAGAGGGTGTGTGTGTGGGTGAGAGAGGAAATATGTGTGTGTGTGTATGTGTGTGTGTGTGTGTGAGTGTGAGAGGTTGAGAGCGGGAGTGTGTGTGTGTGTGTGTGTACTTGCATTTCTATGCTTGTGAGGACCAAGACTTGAAAACACACCTTTGATGTGAGGACTTTTTGGGAAGTGAGGACCAAAAACCCGGTCCTCACAAATAATTATGCTAGTATTAGCATGCTAATGTTGCCTACACCTACCAGGCAAAGTTTCACGGTGGTCCTCACATACCCCCAAATTGTGGAGAAATGTGTTAAAGTGTGTGAGGCTCCTTGCTTTTAGAGCTCCCCCTCACAGGATACACTCATGTACTGCAGTGGGATTTCCTAGTTGGATGGCAGAAAGTCCATTGATTTTTTTGATTGGACATTCGTTTCCACCTCCCAGGGATTTCTGTGGTTGGCTAAAATTTTGGCGGGAAAGTCAGTTGGAGAGATTAGGGAGGGAGGAGCATTGTTCAGGCTGGTGTGAGCAGTTTATGTACTGAAATGGCTTCTTTAAAAGCAGAATTCACAAAACAGACAGTTCTTACAGGCTTCTTTTAAACTTGTAGTACATACTTGATCATTCATCATCATTTTTCCTTTTGAATAATTCTTTGACAATCTATTAACTTTAACCTGAATTGAATTAAATGTAATTTTATGTATGTTGGTTCACCAATCTACAACAAAATACATGAGCCCCTTATATTTTCATTAACAATTTCTAAGAAAGACTTCAGCTGACAGCAGTGCAGTATGATCCTACTTCATGTGATCTGATCTAATGTCATTATAACAGGATTCTATGATGATGTTAGTGTCCTGAACTAAAAGAGGCTTATGCAAACTTAGGCTGTGATATTAAGGGACATTCTGACATCAGCGTGTGGAGAATATTGATACATTGTATGTTCAATTGAGTGCATGGACCAATCACAAAGGACTTGCCCATCCCCCCTCTGTTCCCACTCACTGCTCTTGAACTGGCTGGGGAAACCTGGACAGAAATTGCTCTTGGGAGGAATTCTGTGCCTGTATGTAGTTTATGGAGTGAAACATGTCTTGGAGGAGAGAGCAGTTTTTGCACTTTAAGTAGCTTCTTTTAAAGTATAAAAACAGACGTGTCTTACAAATTGCTTTTTATCAACTGATTTTGAATAATTTTACTTAGATATTCACTAAAAAGTAAATTTATTTCTTAATATTATTTTGTTTGAGGCCATTAGAAAAGTACTGAAATGAAACAATAAAGTTTAGTTTTCAGTGCCAAAAGAAATAATAGCTAACTGTCTAAAGCATTTGTTAGTTGAACCAGAAGCATTGGCTTATGCAAACTTAGGCTGTGATATTAAGGGACATTCTGACATCAGCGTGTGGAGAATATTGATACACTGTATGTTCAATTGAGTGCATGGACCAATCACAAAGGACTTGCCCATCCCCCCTCTGTTCCCACTCACTGCTCATGAACTAGCTGGGAAACCTGGACAGAAATTGCTCTTGGGAGGAATTCTGTGCCTGTCTGTAGTTTATGGAGTGAAACATGTCTTGCAGGAGAGAGCAGTTTTTGCACTTAAGTAGCTTCTTTTAAAGTATAATAACAGACATGTCTTACAAATTGCTTTTTATCAACTGATTTTGAATAATTTTACTTAGATATTCACTAAAAGTAAATTTATTTCTTAATATTATTTTGTTTGAGGCCATTAGAAAAGTACTGAAATGAAACAATAAAGTTTAGTTTTCAGTGCCAAAGAAATAATAGCTAACTGTCGAAAGCATTTGTTAGTTGAACCAGAAGCATTGGCTTATGCAAACTTGGGCTGTGATATTAAGGGACATTCTGACATCAGCGTGTGGAGAATATTGATACACTGTATGTTCAATTGAGTGCATGGACCAATCACAAAGGACTTGCCCATCCCCCCTCTGTTCCCACTCACTGCTCTTGAACTGGCTGGGGAAACCTGGACAGAAATTGCTCTTGGGAGGAATTCTGTGCCTGTATGTAGTTCATGGAGTGAATCATGTCTTGGAGGAGAGAGCAGTTTTTGCACCTAAGTAGCTTCTTTTAAAGTATAATAACAGACATGTCTTACAAATTGCTTTTTATCAACTGATTTTGAATAATTTTACTTAGATATTCACTAAAAAGTAAATTTATTTCTTAATATTATTTTGTTTGAGGCCATTAGAAAAGTACTGAAATGAAACAATAAAGTTTAGTTTTCAGTGCCAAAGAAATAATAGCTAACTGTCGAAAGCATTTGTTAGTTGAACCAGAAGCATTGGCTTATGCAAACTTGGGCTGTGATATTAAGGGACATTCTGACATCAGCGTGTGGAGAATATTGATACACTGTATGTTCAATTGAGTGCATGGACCAATCACAAAGGACTTGCCCATCCCCCCTCTGTTCCCACTAATTGAAGTGACATCATCATCAGCTCATCGATGGAGGAGAGTGTACACGACTAATGAAGTAAGTCAAATTTTTCGAGCAAATATACAGTATTGCTATTAATGCGCATTGTCTAAAACGTAAAGAAATTTGCTGTCACGGTGCTTTTAATTAGCTACCCTACCAAGAAAGTTATTTTGCAAACGTTGCGTAGTTAGCTAGCTAGTTACCTGATTGGTCTAATGTTAGCTGTTTAAGTTACTTGAGCCTGTGTATGAAAATTGCAAGCATTGTTATAGCTTGCTAACGTTATGTTATTTTTATGGTTCAGGCGTGGCATTGGATGGTAGATAGTTGGCTATCTACATTATTTTTAGAGTTAATGGGATGGCATCGCTAGCTATACCTACTTACATCATTTTTTGGATTAAAACGTGGCATTGCTTATCAGTTAACGTTATATAGGTTCGGTTGTATAATTAAAACGATCGTATTACTAGCTAGTTACTTAATAATGGAATAAAATTAGGTCAAAAAGACTTTGAGCTTGTAAAGTGAGATGTGTACTTGGAAAAAAATACATTTGTATTTTATAAATTGTGTACTTGTATGCGTTGTTAAGAATGTTTACATCTTCACTTGTACGAGTACAAAGTTTCTTTTCAACAAAAATTGTACAAGTAGGCCTACGGATCTTTGACCCTGTTTTGACCAGGAACGCTATTGCTGGTCCAGTCGAGTAGCGACTGTCCCTTAGCCAATCCGGGCAGGAAGGACATGTGTCTCAGGTGGGCGTAGGAAGCGCAACACTGCATCAAATGCGCCGGCACCTTTGGCATAGTTTTCGATAGACATGAGGAGTGGCACTGAAACCATAGCTTGCTGTTTGGTTCAAGAGCTTGTTCTGGACAACTTTTGTGTAATAAACATACACACTTCAAAAGAAGCAGATGTCTGATTTATGTATATTTTATGCCTGGGTGCATTTAATACCATTTAAATAATACTGATGATTTTGTAGCCTGCTAGCTAATATTAGCTGACTAGCCAGCTAGGTGTTTTAGCCAGTTAGCTTTGTGCAAGGAAGTGCATAGTACTATCACTATCTGTTGATCTCGGGTAATTATAAAATTTAGTTAACTTTCTATGTATGTATAGACCCTATAAAACGTAGATTTAACTGATTCAAGTTTAACCAGAGGTCTGGCTGTATCAAATCTCACCAAGGTCACAAACCAATGTATTTGGAGTTCTGCTGTACTGTCGGAGTTCAGGCCTGACAAAGGGACTACATTTTCTTATGTAAAATAAAACACTATCAGCTATGCAGCTAGCGATCTGCGTACTTTGGTCCTGGTAATATTGGTAACAAACAGCAGACTATTCTGCCGTGGTCGCACAGCATGATCAACAATAGTACAATGTTATCGCAGATAGCCAGCGGAAAGTGTTTTGTATGATTTTCCAAGTACGTAATGTTGAAATTAATGTAATATTGTCTAATGCGTTTGCTAGTCCTGATGGGCTAAGAGACAGTAGCAATAGCTGTCGGTCAGTCCATTCGCCTTCAAAACAGGGTCAAAAATCCGTATTAAGTAAAGATTTGTACAGGTACAGTGGAGATGTATGCGTAGTTCAAATTCTTTGATTACAAGTACACCATCGCTGAAATGCGACAGCATTTTTTATAAGATGAAATTATTTTTTTTTTTTTTTTTATTCCATAAAGTGTTCATTATTTTCATCATTAAAGTCTGATTAGCTAGCAACTTGCATCGTTATAATTATAATGGCACTGCTAGGGACCTACCTACGTTATTTATAATTAATAGCCTACATAGTATTACTGTCTAGCTACTTACGTCTTAATTAAAACGTGGCATTGCTAATTAACTATTTTCACTATTTTCAAGACAAATTATTAGTTAGCTACTTGCATTCCAGTGTGGCATTGGGAGGCAACTAACTCGATTATTTTTATGCACATATGGATCAGCAAGGTTACGCAGTTGTTTACCAAACTGAGAAGAAAGTTTGTTCATCTAGCATTTGTATTTTCCATATTATGAAATACTGTGTATGAGTACATAGAAATTTAATATGTATGAATATGGTGAAATTGAAATCAAATGAATAATGCTCTAATGCTTTTGTCTATTCTTGCAGAATTGATGTACTCCAAAATGGAAGCTGATGTGGTATGATATTTTTATTAATTTCTATGTAGGTTAATTGTACAGTAGTACGATAACAAGAACTTAATTGCATGAAAGTGTAAATCAATGTCTATATAATTCTGTTTTTAAAACATTACATATGTTGACCTTACAGAAATGGCGTAGATTTCAAAACAGGAAAGCTAGGCTGAGACAACACCATATGAAGTGTTTGAAGCGTTACATGCAGGTGATTTGATAATCAAAAGATGAATATCAGGGATAAATATAGAGTAATGGTTCTCACACTGGCTGTTCCTTGAAGAAAGTACAAGTTTACTGCATTTGAATGATTACATTTAACTTGTATTAATGAGACCTTTTCTTGCTTTCACACTCTTCTGTGCTGTAACTTACAGGTTAATGCTGAAGTCACTAACATCACTGATGTCGAAGACAGTGTAGAAGAGCATCTGACCAGTGGATCTGAATATAAACCAGGTCCTGAAGAAAGCTGCAGCAGCTCTGAGTCAGAGGATAACCAAGGAAGGAACTGCTTGACTGCAGGAAAAAGACAGACTTCACAGAAAAGACATGTGGATATTGAAACAGTGCAATGTGAAGAGACCTCTGTTGAAGGTATGTCAAAATCATCAACACAGAATTATCCTGATTCGGAGATGCACCACAATCCAACTGATGAGGCACACCAGACTAAAAGACTAGTTGTCAAGACATGTAGCAAGACGTCAAGTGGGAAGAGAAAGTGGGACAAAAAACACTATTGTGTTTATTGCAATAAACCCAATGCTAAATTAGCTAGACACCTGGAGAGAAGCACTCAAAGGAAATTGATGTTGCGTAAGCACTTAGCTTTCCTAAAGGCTCAAAACGCAGTCTATGTTATTAGAAAACTGCGCAATAAGGGGGATTACTATCACAATGTCAACGTTCTTAAAGAAGGAACTGGTGAGTTTGTCACTTGGAGACAACCATCAGCAAGTGTAGCTGCCAATGAATATCTTCCCTGTCAGCATTGTTTTGGCTTCTTTGTTAAAAATGACTTATGGAGGCATCAAGGTGTTTGTAAGTTCAAAACCAAAACCAAAGGTACTTCCAAAAACCGTGTGCAGTCAGTGTCCTCAGAACTTCTCCCTCTACCAAATGAAAATATTGGAGGCTGCAAGGAAATACTGCATAAAATGCAGCGGGATGAAGTGTCACTGCATGCTAAACATGATCCACTCATATGCACACAACACCCATGAATTTGGATGTTTTTGACAGCTTATCAAAGCTTGAACAGCAACTGAGCAGCACACTGACAAGGATTGAGATTAGAGGGAAAAAGAGGGAGAAAAGTTCCTGTCCTCTTAACTAAAAGTATGGTGTCATCAATGGAAGTTCTTATTCACTTTCGTAGAGAAGTTGGAGTTCCAGAACAAAATCCCTATATGTTTGCCAGAATGGAAGCTAACAGTCACATTAGAGGATCTGACTGTCTTAGGAAATTTGCATCTGAATGTGGGGCAAAGTATCCTGAAAATCTCACCTCAACTAAGCTCAGGAAACATGTTGCAACAGTGTGTCAGATCATGAATCTGAAGGAGAATGAGTTGGATCGGGTGGCAAAATTCCTCGGGCATGACATCAGAGTGCACAGGGAATATTACAGATTATCAGAGAACACACTTCATCTTGCAAAAATTAGCAAACTGTTCTTGGGCATTGAAAAGGGGTCAACAGTGTTAAAGGGGAAGTCTTTGGAGGAGCTGGATCTTCCAATGGAGGGTAAGTATAAAATAAACTCAAGTATTTTATAGCAAACTATAATGAAACATGCGAAAACTTGTTTCATAGGATAGGTTTCAACATTCTTTGTAAAAATGAAGTTTGATTTTCATTCCTTTTTTTTTTTTTTCTCTTTCAGATAATGACCACCAAGGTGATATTGAGCCTGGGCCAAGCTGTGATACTGAGCTCAGAGCCAGCTGTGATGTGGAGCCTGGACCAAGCTGTGATACTGAGCTCAGAGCGAGCTGTGATGTGGAGCCTGGACCAAGCTGTGATACTGAGCTCAGAGCGAGCTGTGATGTGGAGCCTGGACCAAGCTGTGATACGGAGCTCAGAGCGAGCTGTGATGTGGAGCCTGGACCAAGCCGTGATACGGAGCTCAGATCGAGCTGTGATGTGGAGCCTGGACTAAGCATGTCTAGTCCAAGGGTGTCTTCATCTTCTGAGCTAGCATGGAAAACAACAAAGGCCATGGACACAAACTACCTTGCCCTATACAGAAAGCAGCGACAGGTATGTTGAATTTATTTAAAGTACATTATGTAATTTCCTTTATAACACCGGCTCAGGTCTTAAACTTTTAGCAATTTGATACTTGCTTCATAGTAGAAATGTACATGTTTTTCAGAGTGTTTGCCCAAACTGAATATAAAAACTAATCTACTAATGTAGTAGTCACTGTGGCACTCCTTGTTCATAGGTACAGGCTGTGACAGCACTCTGCAGCAGAGACTGCCACAACAGAATCGCCACAACCACAGCCAAGAGTGCAACGGAGGCCACGGACTGATGAAGACCAGTGTGCTGTTGAGTGAGCTACACAAATTCATTGCTCTAAGGAAAGTGCCGGAAAGAAAGACTGTGATGCGTGTTTACAAGCTAACTCAGAAATCTTACACAACCGATCATGGAAAGACATAAAAAACTATATCCACAACACTATTCAGACCATGAGAAAACAGGATCATAAGATACATGAACACACAAAAGGCAGGAGAAAGGGGAGACAGACATGTGGAGGCAAAGAGGAGGAGAGTAGAGGCATAGCTGGGTTGAAGTTCATGAGGATAATGGACATGATAAGGGTAGTAATTGAGAGAGGAATGGAGAAAAGGAGGTAGCCAGAAACATGAGAATGAATAGAGGGTGGGCCAGAGAGGGGCTGGAGGAAGTAGCAAACTGATTAAGAGTAACAGAAGTAATGATTTACATTTACAAAACATGAGCCAAACTTTTAAGTTACTTACAGTAAAGAAATTCATTTGTATTGACAACTTAAGGAAACTGCAAAAATTCCTTCAGATATAGTAGATAGACTAAAGAAGGTTTGTAGAAATCAACCTTTTCGATAGATAACAGCAGGATGAGGCTGCAGACATTTTCCTATAATATATATGAAGAGTAACAAAACACCTGTGAACTTGGATGTTTTTATTTTTCCATCAAAGCTTGAACAGTAATTGAGCAGCACACTGACAAGTGCAACTTTGGCTCATGTTCATGTCTGTGAAAATTATTACTTCATTTTAGCTACATTTAATAATGCAGTACCAGCAAGCTTAGGGCTGTCTGTGCCTCATGTGTTATGTTATTGTTCATTGTTTGCAGTAGTTGATGTAGGCACCATTTACCTCCTCCAGAGTATCCTGTCTTTCAGTACTAGATTTTGGAGATGTAGGTAAATGATGAGACAAGGTGGGTGTTATGATCTGTAATTCTGTTCTTATTGTGATAAACCAAAGGCATCTTTATACTGTTGTAGCAGTGGGAGAGTGGGTATAGCCTTTTAGCCCAGATGAGGGTTGGGCCAGGTGGGCCAGTTCTCTGTTAAAGTTATCTAAAATGTTTTTTTCTTTTCTTGGGAAAATATTGCAGTCCATACAATTACCAATATTTAATTTACATTTTCAAAAGCATAAAAATGTGGATTCTGGGGCTGTGCAATCTAATTTGTATCCATCTCTCTCTATATACATATAAATGTTTGGACAACAGTTATGTTTTATGTTTGTGATATCATTGATACTGCACTTGCACTATTGCACATACTTTGAATTTCTAGTGTGCAAAGTGTGACCCTTGGTTCCAAAATTAAACAAAAGCTTGTGTTACAAATTCCTAAGTTTTTGTTTTTATGTTTTCTCAAATCATTGATATAGGAAAATCTTACAGCCCTGTGAAATTTACAGTAAGTATTAACCAACTCCTGTCAATAGAAATGTATAAAATAGGTGAATACAGATAAGCAGAAAAAATGAACAAATGTCACACAATACTTGTGTTTTAATAATGGCAATCTGTAATTTTACCTTTTAATTGATTCTTTCCATATACCACAATGTGAAATTAGGAAGTACCTTTTAAAAATGTAAATTTACATGAAGTAACTAGAGGGTAGAAGCGATCTGTCTTCTACTGTTCAACAAGCTCTTTGAAAACACCAGAGAAAGCTAACCCCAGCAATGACAAAGGAGAAATAGCTGTCCAACACTTTAACACTGATTTGCCTTGTGCTGCCACCAAGTGCGACCAGACTTGTTTGATGGAATGTATCCTTTGGAGGTAATATTCTGAACCTTTTTGCAAAGTTTAAAGGTTATGCAAGCGTCAAATGAGGAGGTAAGGGTTTAAAATGAAGTAACACATTCACCACTTAAGATACCAGTGACCTGGTATGTTTGATGTCATGAAAAGAGTGACATATTGAATCTCTTTGCAAAGTTGGGATCTTATATAAGCATCAAAACAAACAGAATGGCCACAAGTCATGTAAAATGCATAATGATGAATGTTAAGAGGTTTGGTTTCCATGCTGTATATGCAACTGAATTGCCATGCGCTATTTTTGTAACCAAGTATGTTTATTGAATTCAAAACTTACAAGATTCTGTTTATTGGCAGAGGTTTGTTTATCAGCAGAGGTGAACATTGTGGGGATTGGCCAGAATATTTAATGTGTTACATACTATTGATGTGCAGTTTTGGTAATTCAGTATCAGTATAGGTTACTTTTGCAAAAGGTATTGTAGTTTCTAGAAAAACACATTTTTGAAGCGTAGAAAACATCAGTGGGTGTTGCTGACATAATGTACATCCTATTATTTATTTGCAATTCCAATTATCCACTCTGAGGTACATGCATGGTGTATTGATGAAAAATATGGAGCGCTGGCAAGTTTTGTCCTAACTGGGTAATGTAGAGATCTCAAAGTTCACACACAAGGAGGGGGTGTGATGATATAAAAATAAAATCTTATTAATAAGAATCAACCTTTTGGACTTAACCTAATAAAACTGTAAACCTATAACTTAATAAAACTATAACTTATGTGGGATTGTATATAATAAAGCATTAGTTTGTACAAACAGTGGTTTATCTGCTGTGGTATTTGCTAGTAAATCAATCAGTCAATACCCTGTAAGAGCTGTCTGTTAAAAAAACTACACTTTGCAAAGCATGATGGGAAGAGGTTGTAGTTCTTACCTAGCAACAGAAAGGTCCTCTCAATGTCGGTATACTACAGGTTTATTTCCCTTGAGAAATCATAGGTTTTCAAGTCATTACTGTCTCATGTGGGCCACCTGTTGGTGAACTGCGATACTGGTTTTCTCCTGGCGATAGTGGAAAGCATGGTCCTCACAATGCAAGCACTTTATCATGGTCCTCACAGATTGATAAATACGAGTATGTGTGTGTGTGTGTGTGTGTGTGTGTGTGAGATAAGGTAAAAGAGGGTGTGTGTGTGTGGGTGAGAGAGGAAGTGTGTGTGTGTTGAGTGAGAGGGTGAAAGAGGGTGTGTGTGAGAGTGTGTGTGTGTGTGTGTGTGTGAGAGAGATGAGGTGAAAGAGGGTGTGTGTGTGTGTGTGTGTGTGTGTGTGTGAGATAGAGGGTGAAAGAGGTGTGTGTGTGTGTGTGTGTGTGTGTGTGTGTGTGTGTGTGTGTGTGTGTGTGTGTGTGTGTGAGATAAGGTGAAAGAGGGTGTGTGTGTGGGTGAGAGAGGAAGTGTGCGTGTGCGTGTGTGTGTGTGTGAGATAGAGGGTGAAAGAGGGTGTGTGTGCGTGTGCGTGTGCGTGTGCGTGTGTGTGTGTGTGTGTGTGTGTGTGTGTGTGAGATAGAGGGTGAAAGCGTTCTGTGGTACCTGGTCCTGGAAGGCGGCGGCCTGCTCCTCAAAGCCAGCAGCTCTGAAATACTCCACCACATCAGCTACAGCCCAGTGGGCGGGGTCAGGAAGCCGCCCATTCTCCACGAGACTGTGGGGTGACAGAGATATCCTGCTGTTACACCCTCACCCGCGGCCCCCTGCGCCCCCCCACACACTGGGAGGATCCATCAGAACAGACACAGCATTTCCCGCTCATTCACACTGAAACCCAGCAAGGACAGATTTACCACACACAAACGCACACCATCGGCATGCTGAACCTCAGTCATCATCCTTTCACAGTTTATCAAGGTGTATCATACTCTGTCCTCTTCCATTAATCCACAACATTCAAAGAGTTACACAGAATTATACCATGATCAGGGTTTAAAACAAAGGCATTTGATTGCTTACGTTCTGGTGTCCACTGAGCCATTGGTCTTGTTCTCCATGACAGCTGCAAAGGAAAAGGTAACACTGTAAGTCCAGCAGGTTCTCCTCTCTGCAGCTCCCAGGATCTGAGCTTAGAGGCATAGCTCCAAATGAGTGGATAAAAGTGGTATTTAAGTTTAAACAACAATGTTCTGATATTTAACTTAGATATTCAGATAAACTCTTTAAACAGAATAAATGTATTCATACAGTATTTTATACAATCCTCAATTAATGAATTTTCATGAGTCATTTTTCATTTATTTAAATGTCATGTCAGTGACTTTTGCTATGAGGGCTACAACCCGAAGAGCCTTCAGCCCTGAGGGGCTCAGATGCACAGCTGCATCTCAGACACACAAGCAAGAGCTCAGAGGAAGAGATCTACACCTGCTGGGCTGAGGCAAAACTGGACAAGAAAATCAACTGGATACAGACAACTGTAGAGATCTATAATTTTCTTTTCTGGTGACAGCCATAACGTCAATCATCTTGGAGTCCTAAAATCACAGGAATATTTACAGGTGATCTTTGAGATCATCATCAACATGAGTGAGTAAATTATGAAAATGACCAGTTTCCACAGAGACCGAGACCCCTGACTGGCTGGCTCTATGCTGGGTTTGTGATTTCTGAACAGGCACCTCAAAGTCATTTCACATGATTTTTTGTTTAATTGTTCCTGATTGTTTCTGCACTGATGCACATAAAGACCCAGTTGCTTAGCAACATAACATAGCAGCACTCAGTGGTGTACAACAACATTGGAAATCATCACCTGTGTAACTGATTACGGTTCACCACAGCAATCAATAATCGTTAAAGAGGAAGTTAGGGGGCAGGACTGTGCAGAAAAAGGTCCACACAGAAAGTGTGAACAGAAGTGTCCTTGGAGGATAATATGTGTAACTCCACTGAAAATAATGAATAACTTCGAATAAACTCATATTTAATTTCAACAGTGTAAATGTGTACATGGCCATAAATATGTGCAGCAGGTACTTCAGCGAGTGCTCACACTCTGTTAGCAGAAACACACTCATGTTCCTCTTGTGCTTACGTGTGAGGTGTGTGTGTGTGCGAGCGTGCACGTGTGTGAAGTGTGTGTGTGTGTGCGCGCACGGGTGTGAGAGGTGTGTGCGAGGTGTGTGAATGTGCTGGAATAACATGCTTTTCTTTGCAGATGAAGGTGTGCCACAGTCTGCCTCCAGCTCATCTGTGCTGTAGTCCAGCCTTCCAGCCACACATTATATAACCTGCTTACATAAAAGGCAGGCAGTGTTCCGAAGGGTCCAGGCCTACACGCATGCAAATGCCGTGCAGTGATGATTCTCACGGCAGCAAACAGCAGTCATTTCAGGACAGCACTTACACCGAACTCCTTCTGCTGAGCGCCTGACTCACCCTTCCTCTCTCACAGCCCCTGTAGCTTTCCGGATCAAAGCACATTTACAGACTTAAATATTTCCTGCTTTCCATTTTTCCATCTTATGAGCCTTTTCTGTCCCAGGTGCCCCATCTGAACAGAGTGGGAATGAGTCTGGGTCTGAGTCTGTGTGTAGAATCATCAGCATCGCTCTGTGCTGGAGCAGTCATCGCTGGCCCCTGCGATGTTTTTCTTTGTGGTCTGCACTGCACAGCACTCTAAAGAAGCCAGTTTAATGACCATCATTGGATGAGCTGCACGATGAGTGTGAAACACAGAGTAAGTGGCCAGCTCTGACACACAGAACAGAGGTCTCACCCTCCCACACTCAAGCCTGCATTTATACACTGCTCATGTTCACAAAAAATTGTGAATAATGGAGGTTTGAACTCCAGGCCTCCCTAATTTATTAAATACAGCTTTCACAGGTTTGAAGGAAATTTAAATGTACTACTAAGGTTTACTAAAGTACTACAAACATTTAGTAATTTTGAGGATGAACATGACACGGTAGTTATGCTGATATTGTTGAAGTCTTAGCAAATTGTATTTAATTATATATACACATGTGCAGACACACACACAAACACAAACACACACACCTGCACAAGTGTGCGGTAAAGGGCCTGACTCTCAGTGCTGTACAGGTGTGAGGGAACGGATACGCACCGTGCTGTGGCTCTCAGCATGGGTCGGGCGTGCGGGGCAGTCAGTGTCGGAGCGTTTGCGCACGCCGGCGGGGTGCGCAGGAACATCGCTCCCTCTGCGTCTCTCCACAGCTCATTTCCCCCCCAGCGTCACTGCAGAGCTGCTGCACAAACACACAGCCTGCAGGAAGCAGCAACCTGATCTTACCTTACATCACATCACATCATTAGGCAATTTCCTTTTTGGATCAACAAAGTACTATCTATCTATTATTGTCATTTAGCAGAAGCGCTTTTCCCAGAGTGACTTACACAGTGCATCTAATAAAATGGCATGAAAAGTTGCACAAACAGGTCACCACTAATCACACATGAACTAGCATCAGTGCCGAAGATAGTGCTGAAATCACAACTGTGTACCTAGATTTGCATGTAAGCGCAAAAAAAATGTACAAACTAAGTACTCTATCATTCCAAAATATAATTCTAACACATGCTACACACATGCAAACAAACCTTCATGTGCACAATTACATAAAACCCTGAAATGTACTTCCACACATATATCAGCACATGAGAGAGACAAACTTGAACTTGAATTGCTCCTGTGTCACCTGTGCAAGTCGATCTAGAGAAGTGTTTCCCAACCCTACTCCTGGCGGCACCCTGTCCTGCATATCTTCTATCTATCCTTGTTCTACCTACCTGACTGAACTCATCAATGGCACGTTTGATTAGCTAAGCACACCCGATTTAATCAAGCAACAAGGATAGACAGAAGATATGCAGGACAGGGTGCCGCCAGGAGTAGGGTTGGGAAACACTGGTCTAGAGCGTCTGCGAATGTATTGAAATTACCTCATTCAGAATCATCCATCAGACTTTCAGGAAAGAACAAAAACCACCAATATGTAATCAAAGAGGTCAATTACAGCTGGCTTTCTGTCAGCTTCAGTCATCTATAGTCAGCAGTGCCCGTGCTGACTGACTCACAGGCTGGATGTGATACAGAGGGAAAATGCTCAGCGACAGAACTCGCTTGTTAGTTTCTGTTCGGAATTAGTCGCCGCCTGGCAGCTCGCAGAAAGAACGGGACCCTGAACTGGCGGTGCTCACAGGTTTACATGAAGTAGGAAGAAAAAACAACTTAAAAACGCATGAATCAACCTGCTGATCCCAGGTCAGCTCCAAAACGTCCCTCTCCTCTCAGTGCAGACGCACAGCGCACCTGTGAGATTTCACAATGCAAAACAATTCAAATAATGCAACCATTAAATATCAGTTAGCAACCGCTCGTCGGACGATCGACACAGTCTCACGCTGAATAACGTTTTAGTACCGACCGCTAAGGCCGGGTCTTAGAGCTGACAAGGCTCAAATGCATATTCAATTAAGCCTCCAAATTAATATCAAGCATCAAACGTTTTCATACAGACGACATTCTTGCTTGGATTGACACTGTACGATAAACCAGCGGCATTTCAATCCAAGTGATTTGTACAGATAAGTTCTCTCTGATGGACTCAGGTTACATTCTCTCCATTTCCACAATATATTTTCTACTTTCGCTCATCCACTTTGCCATGGCAACGAAAAATCTAGTCAGTAATCAAAATGAGCAGGAAATGGTAGCCGACAACACTGAAATTTTACAAATGGCAAGCATGTAATTATTACGTTATTGTCATTCGTTTCGATTTAAAATGTTTCAATTTCCACCCCAGTTAACCTGGGAAATATTACACAGCAAGAGTGTGCCCTGGCACTCCATTCATGGTGGAAAATTCCAAATATACACGTGGTTTAGGCAATTTCAATGAATGAGTCAAAAGCGGTGCAAGAACAAATTAAAAAGGCAAAATATTCACATAAAAAACATGTAATATAAACGATAGTGCATTTACTTTTTTGCAAATCATAACCCACTTTTAAAGTGTGTCATCCAGAATTACAAGGCTTGCGCAACCCCGGGGATGGATAACTATCGGTACTGTGCTGAAACGACAGGAACAGCTGAATGGGAGAACATTTTCAACATACACGTAACTATGGGAAACGTGAAATGGACGGCTTGAAAAATACTAATATTATTGCTATTAGCATTTTAAATAACACCTAACACCATGCCGCCTCGGCATGATTGTGTTGCATTAATTGAACTGGTCTGGATAGCTAGCTATCATTCAAACCAGTCATGATGTCTAGGCAGCTAGCTCAAATCGACACAATCGTTTTTAGCAGACCTCAGCATGAACAAGCCCAAAACTGGTCGTCATGCTATGCCTTCGTCTTATTTTAATAAAATCAGCAGCGCCGTGGACTGCTAGCTATCCCGCTGTTAGCTATCTAGCTAGCATCTGACATTTGCTAGGCTGCTAGCCAGCTACCTAGGTGATCCATAGTGGATTTAAATATCCACACATTATTACTACTAAGAGAACGTTTTGAATTCATTACTCACAGAGTACACACATTGCCCATAATTTTCTTTAAGATGAAATTAATATAGGTAGATACTCACCTTATTTTCTTTATTTCTTATAAATGTACTGCCGCTTCCTTGCGACCTAGCAGGCTAGCTAGCTAAACAGAACCTGCAAATAGCTCCCTCTCAGAATTGACTACAAACAGCCAATCAAAAATCGTGTGACGTAGCCAATCACGAAAGGTGCTGCTTCGCTGTGGCCTGTGGGCATTGTAGTTTATAGCTGAATGCTGAGGTCCGGAGCGTGAGGCGACGCATCCGGTTACCAGTGTGCGTATTTTTAAAATCTGTTTTGGTGAAACTGAAAGGACGTAGCCATTCTCAGAGCTCAGCATAACTGGAAACGAAGCTGAGGGAACCATCATTCATCTTGTGTAAAATAAGTATCGCGCTGTTCGTCAACGTATTTTAATGAAGGATCAGGGTTTGCCACCGCCAGGCTCACGTATTTTGTATGCATTTAAAGTTCGTTTGAAGAGTATGTCCTGTGATTGATGTTCTTACACTATTTAACACGTAGCCTCCCCCCTCAATGCTACAATGACCTCCTGACCTCTGTTCCGGATGCACAAAATAGAATGCAGCCGGACCTCTTGCCTGTAAGAAACTGTTCTGAGTTCATTGTTTTGGATTCATCGTGTGGATTCTGTCTTTTCTGTGATTATTTTTAGCTCTGAATTAAGTGAATTAATACAACCACTGGAGGAGGTGTGGTGGTACAGCAGTGTTCTGTGCAAATAAAATGGAAGAACAGACAGAACAGAGAATTCTTGGAGAACCATGAAAAGATCTGATGCCATATTTCCACTTCTGTGCCTTAAAATGATGTGCAACAACAACAAAGCATGTTTGGTATGACAGCAGGATTTGACAATGCTTTCTGTCCTCTGTGAACTTCAGTCCCACATGACTGCTGCTCCACAGCAAGTCTTTCCTGTCACACAGGGACAGTGTTTGGTGACCCTGCTGTACTGCAACACCTCAGTGTGGCTCAGTGTGACAGAGAGCTGTGAAGAGTGTGTCTGAGCTGCTGCTGTATGGCCAGGGCTTTGCATCAAAACCACACCGTGAAGAAACTGTTTTTCACAGTTGCAAATGAGTGAGCACCATTAGAAAGGAACAAACACAGCTAAATGTTCTTCTACAGAACCAGCAGTTGCAGAAGTCATCAGAGCCACATTACAGTGATTTCCCAGTGGCCAAAGGCTGCTGTTACTCACTGACATACCTGCCTTCAAAGCCCATTATGCTCACAGCCTCACCCCCCAATGAGCACGTGCCAACTGAGTCACTCCCCTAGAAAGGGTAGTACTTACAAATATACTTCAAATATGGTATAAAATTATATGTATGTAGAATTACACTTTATCATATTGTACTGCTGCATATATTAATGCTACCTTTCAGGTGGGGCTGTTAGTGGAAAAAAGGTATAAATGCTGAATGAATTAAGTTAGAGTAAAAGCAAATCTCTCATAACTTATCACACTGTGCGTAACACAACTAATCTCCACTAAAACCTTTTACAAATTCAAGATGAAATGTCACTGGGTTGTTTCTGTTGTGGTTTTACACCGATGGGGGATGAAAAATAAATGACAAATCAATGCATTAATTTCACAATAAATTGTCTGGCATGTGACAAAAGGGGTAAGCCATAAGATTGCCTGTCCCATAATATGCTGTATTCCAAAAGGAAATGCTAACTGGGACCTCCAGCATTTACAAATGTCTGCCTTCTAATGATGTTACCATGGAAATTTTTACATACAGTACAACGGCATGTCCGAAATCTAAATAAAATACAAAAGACTAACATTTTCATACAAAGGGTTTTCTGTTCATTTATTAATGTGACGTATATATAATTTGATACATAAAATCTGCTACAGCAAAGTATTTTATACTTCCCTTTGCACATACAGGTAAATACAGATGGACAAAAACTTCTGTCAGTGTCAGCCTTCTAATGACATTGTGCAAAATATCCAACAAACTAAATACATAAAGAATGGATGGCTGAGGCCGTAGCACTAATGTAAGACGGCTACAGAGGAGGACTATAAAACTGCTTCCCTCTGCCAGGAGTGTCATGTAGTTCAGAGCTGTCAGGGACACCAACACTATGGCCATACACTCACACCGGTGCGTCATCCTTCAGTACCATTTCACACCCACAAGACTGAAACCTCTCACAGAATGCCTTACCTATGCCATCTGAACCATTTTTTAGACAGCATGTTTCTAATGTGTATAAATAAAAACAGAAATATGAGAAACAATGCAAGAGCGTCTTCTGAAAGCAGCTGAAGACTGAAGTGAAGAGACAGAAGGTGCCGGAAGTTTCCCCATGTCAGCCTTGTCCTTTAGGTCAGTGTGTACATGGACCTCACAATCACATATTCTCAACGTCATACACACCCCTACATGCAGCAACTACATTCTGTCATAAACATGAAAGAAATCAGGATAGAAATGCAGAGGTAAAAATGGAAAAATATTGAAATTTGGCAGTTTTACATCTCTGGAGAACTCTGTAAAACAGCTTCAGCATTTAACTCATAACAGAGCTGGAGTTGTTACCACCTTCAGGTTTATCACCATTGTTCCACAGGCTAAACTACACATCCATCTTACCTGTTTACTGAATAGCAAACATCAGAACTGAGGTTTTGGAAAAATATCATTTCAGTATGGACAAACAGTGGCGATGCAAAAGGCTATCATTTTGAAGGTTCCTAATTTTTTGGTGCACCTGAAACTTTCTTAATTACCAAAACTTTCCTTCTTTAGCAAAATGATTTCATACATGATTTAAAGGTGTTGAAAGTGAAAATAAACTATATGAGCTGATATAGTTGTAAAACACTGCTACAAATGATACAAAGATCTACCTACTGAGGGTTTCCTGCCAGTGAGCAGGTACAGGCCTGGATCTGCTGGTTGGAGGGAAGGGGTTTCTGGGACAGACAGAGCTTTGGCCCTCTCTCATCCTGCTGTCCCTCTCTCTAATTTTGGTCATGCTTTCAACACGCAAAGTGTTTTAATCTTATTTGATCGATAGACAGATATGCACAAACAACAAGTTCTACTTCTGAAAGATGCCAAAAAGTCGCCAGTATTCTGGTCTGAGCTAAGAGAGGGTTTGGATTAAAAAAACCTTCAGACATGTAACAGACAAAAAAAAGAGCTGAAAGACCTACTGCGACACCGACCTCTCCCCCTGACCCAGATCACACTGGCAGGACCAACCAGCCTGTGTCACCACCTTCACGTGGGATGTCAGTTTTTTTTTCCTTTTTGAAGTTGTTCTTTTTTCTGAAAAATACACCTGTTTTTTTAAAGAGGGGCTAAAACAACATTCAATACGACGACTGTTTGGAAACTGAAAAAGGGGAAGGAGAGTGGTGTGTCTGCATAAGTGTGTGTGTGTGAGTGAGTGAGTGCTAGCTGCAGAGCAGGCCCCGGGGGGGGGCTCGCTCGGCCCGGTGGAATGAGGGGTCAGGGTCACTGTTACGATACGACGCTCTCAGCTCCACGCTCGCCACGTGCCACGCCGCCGTCATGTCACCTCGCTCTCGCACTCTAAAACTCAGCAAACTCCTTTGCACATTTTTCTGTGACAGAGACGCGAATGTCCTCCTCCTCGTAGTCGTCGAAGTTGCTGGTGTCTCCGGGGCCTCTGCACTTTGGTATGAAAGGAGCCTCCACCTGCGGAGAAACAGAGCACTGAGCTGCAGGTGCAGCCTCACTGTCCTCAGCTACAGCCACACGCTAAACAACAGCGCCCCCTGCTGGACCACATGCCACCTCTCCCTCCTTTGCTTATGGGGAGGGTGTTCCATCAAGTTTTTATAGCTTCCTGCTGTAGTTAAGCTTGGGAATGATGAGCTAAATCATAGTTTTCATTTTCCCCACAATAAAAACAAAAAACTAAAAAACCTACATTTTCATTTGAAGCATTAGGACTGAGCTACAGAAGCCTGAAATGCACAAGATGACTCGCTGTCTGCTTTAGCTGAGGTCCCTGAAAGTGTTAATAAGCTCATTTTTCATGTGTATTTAGGTCACACACAATGGAGACACTCAACCTCCTCTTTGTTATCCTGAGGATGACAATCACAGCTTTACAAAGCCAGACAGCTGAGAGCAGAATGTGGAGCTGCAGCACCAAAAGCTGATTCTTCCTCAGCCAGACTGATATGCTGTCAAAACAAGCATTCCTCTAAATATTTTAGAGTTCAAAGTAAGATAATTGAATATTGTAAAAAAAACTACTAAATGTTTACAAAAATCATTTTATATTTCTCGTCCCCCCAGGGGACAGTGATGCAGTTACTCTCCAAACAGCATCTGCTGTGCCGTCCAGAAAATGCACCCGCTATTACAATAGTGGCCAGCAGGGAGACAGGGAACTACGTAAGCACCTTAATACAGACAGAAATAAAAATTTATATGCAGTTTTTAATCTGCTGATTTGTTTTTCTCCACCTTTCGCTCGTAGATGGCGATCCAGTCCGTGGTGGCGAACCACTTGTGGTTTTTGATGTCGTTGACGCCATTCTTCAGGTTTCCGTAGCGCTTGGTCAGGTCCACCTGCAGCAGGTTCCTCAGCAGGTCCTTCAGGTCCGAGCTGAAGTGTGACGGGAATCGTACCTACAGCACAGAGTCACCCATCAACCCTGCCCTTACAGCACTCAAAAAACACAACACAAAGAGTTTAACCTCATGCTCACTGTACGCTCACACCTTTAATGATGTACCTATCAATACTAAACACTCCTTCAATGCCAGTAACTAACACAAGCTGCAATGGCAGTAACTACTACAAGCTGCATAACTGCAGTTATGAACAAAGTTTCAGATGCTGAGCTGAGCATATCAGTGAAAATATCTGTGGCGTTTGCCTAGGTACAGTCCAAAAATACTGGTGTTACACTGCAGACCAACAGTGTGTTACAGGACTGGCTGAAGTCTACTGAGTGGTGTTCACGATGCCGTGGTATTGCCTACCTTTCCGGATACGATTTTCTCGTAGATCTGAATGGGCTGGTCAGCGAAAAACGGGGGGTATCCTGCCGCCATCTCGTATATGAGCACTCCCAGCGCCCACCAGTCCACCGCCTTGTTATAGCCCTGAACGAGAGGCAGACACGCTCACAGGAAACAGGAAACAGAAAGCTATGGCACTCAAAGCCCACCCCCACTGTCCCGTCAGAGCCGTGCCGGGCCGTGCCGGGCCGTGCCAGGCCGTGCTCAGCTCACCTTGCTCAGAATGATTTCGGGGGCCAGGTATTCTGGGGTTCCACACAACGTCCAGGTCCTGCCTTTTACTCTCTTTGCAAAGCCGAAGTCTGTGACCTGAGACACAGAGACGTAATGAGAACTGCATTCAGAAAACAGCCACCTCTAACACTCACATGGGGAGTCTGTTTATAGAATTCAGTAAACACGTTATTACACGTTATCTCTATTATAGGGAAATCTACACTGAGGAGAGAGCAGACGAAGCTGTGGTCCCACACCTGGATGTAGCCATGCTGGTCGATTAAAAGGTTCTCAGGTTTCAGGTCTCTGTAAATTAGGTCGAGAGAGTGCAGGTACTCGAACGTCAGGACTATCTGAGCTGCATAAAACCGAGCGTGAGGTTCACTGCAGAGAGAGGGAGAGAGAGAGAGAGGGTGTGACCTGCGTTCCCATGGTAACAACAGAAAAGAGTCACCAATAAACACACAGCATGGGCGGGTAGGAAGGAGGGTGATGGTAATAATAACATCCGACCCACTGAGGTACTCTGGTCTTCACAATCAAACAGGGATTTAAAACACACTTTCACTGACCTGAACCTTCCAATCCGTCTAAGATGTGAAAACATTTCTCCACCTGGAACATACTCCATCACCATGTATAAATTGGAATTGTCCTGGGATGGCGGAAAGAAAAAAAGCTTTAAATGGCTTTCCTACAACACTAACGTCTGCTGTGAAATCACATCACTGCACAATCACTGCCACATTCATGCTGTTATTCCAGCAGTGCAGTGTGTGCCAGCAGTGCTGAAACACACCGGCTGCACTGCACACACCCCCCACTGTCTGTGCGCTGAAACAGCACAGCTGCTGGCAGTAATACTGCTCACAGTGCAGAGGTGATGGAATGGCTTACAGGTTTCCTGCAGTAGGATATTTACAGGTCAGGGTTACAGGTCGCTGCGCTGAGGTTAAGCACCCTGCTGGGGTGTGAAACACACCCTCTCCCTCTGAGTTCCACCCTGAGCTCCTCCACAGCTGACACCTTGCCAGGCTGCTTTAACCCCGTCATGGACTACACCCCAACCAAGCTCTCCCAGCAAGATCACGCTTTCATTATAGACTGGACACAATGGCAAAGCAGCAGGTACAATAAGTTCAAACCAAATTTAGCTTTAGATATCTGCTGTAACAAGTACAGACAACATTAAATAAATGTTTGCCAAACATTCAGTGGCAAGTTACCTTGAAGGCGTACTCCAGCCGCACCAGGAAAGGGAAGGACACCGCCTGCAGGATCCTCTTCTCATTCAATGTGTGTTCTATCTGTTTCAGCTTCACCACCTGCACACAGAGAGCTCAGCTTTAATGCACACACACTCAAACTCACTCACAGACACTCACACACACACACACACACACACACACACACACACACACACACTCTCTCTCTTCTCATTCTGTGTTCTATCTGTTTCAGTTTCACCACCTGCACAGAGAGCTCAGCTTTAATACACACAATCACACACACCCTCTCTTCTCATTCAGCGTGTGTTCTATCTGTTTCAGCTTCAACACCTGCACACAGAGAGCTCAGCGTAAATGCACACACACTCAAAGTCACACTCGCGCACACACTCTCACACACACACGTACGCACTCACGCACACTCACACACACACACACACCACGCTCCTCTCGCCTGGAGAGGCAGACACTTGCGCACCTTCTGCTTGTCCAGGATCTTCATGGCGTAGTACTGCTCTGTGCTCCTGTGTTTCACCAGCATGACTCTGCCGAAGGAGCCTGTGCCCAGAGTCTTCAGCCTCTCAAAGTCATCTAGCCCCGTGGTGCTCTGCAACAGAGTGACAGCCATCACACGCCTGGCTCACACACACACACACACACAGCTAACACTCACACACACACACACACACACACACACACACACATACAGCTCACACACACACACATACACAGCTCACACACACAGAGCTCACACACACAGGCCTCTGCATCATTTAAGCACACAAACTAATGAGCACAAGATGAGCCAAGGCCTCCTACCTGTGGTGGACATTCCCATTTTCTTAAGAAGTCCTCTTTGGCTTTGGCTAAAAACTCTTTCACTGAAAGGGAAAAGGAAGAGAGTCAGAATCGTGGAGGTGTGCATCTGGATGGTCACAGGATGCACAAACACATGGAAATTGTCTCTAATGTAGTGGGGAGTCTGATGGGAGTATAGTGACAGATACTGAGACCAATGTAAGCACAGAGAAACTCCCATCTACATTAAACAGTCCACCAAGTCAAATGAATAAACTAATAAAAACAAAAGTATATATTTTTTTCCTTTTAAAAAAAAGTGGACACAACAAGGCAGGCATTCTCATCAGTGATGCCAAGAGCTCTGCAGATGGTACAGACGGACCAATCAGGAAGAAGGGGAGTAACAGGAATAGCTGGACAGATGGACCAATCAGGAGGAAGGGGAGTAACAGGAAAGGCTGGACAGATGGACCAATCAGGAGGAAGGGGAATAGCAGGAAAGGCTGGACAGATGGACCAATGGGGAGGAAGAGTAACAGGAAACACTGAACAGATGGAACAATCGAGAGGAAAGGGCAGAAACGGGATGCAGAAAGACTGTTACAGCAGCATGCAGCTGTTGTGCATCACTGTCAGGGACCAGAAAGAACGGTGTCAGAAAAGGGCAGAGTGTTACTGCCAATTCAGGCACTCTACAGCTCTTTAGAAAATAAAGCAGGCTGCAGACGTCCAATGTCACAGAACTGACCCACCCAAGCTGGTTTAAGAAAATCTCTTTTATGACAACCAGCACAATGCGCATGCGGATCCTACATTCATGAGACAGGTTGTGGCACGCTTTGTGTTAAATGTGTTAACACGGCAAAGGGGGGCAAAACTGTGCTTTCTGTGACGTTGGACAGGCAGAGACAGAATGAGCGTACCAAAAGTCTCTATAGATCACCCAGGGATTCAGGAACACCCACACGGATGGGATGACGGAGAGGAGAGAAAGAGAGAAAGTTTATGTTTTTACAACAAGCACATCAAGTATACAAACAGTGGATTAGATGCAATGAACAGTACAGGTGGCTAACAGCAGAATGGTAGGAAGGACAGGAAAGCCACTTAGCTTTAGGGAACAGTTTGGCTTCATAATTTGCTGAAATTTCTGACTATAGGAGAACTGTCTGAAATCCTAAATTCAGGATGTTTTTAATGTGTCAGCCTACACCTACACACACAATTCAGCATTCCCACTGAGTCCTGTCAGCCTGAGGGTCAGTTACACCAAACCACTCACTGCACCTCCATGGACGGCAAACACGATGGGACAAATAAGCATGAGTTTAAGACATATTCTGCTGGAACAATCCGGAAGATTCCATGTGAGACAGCCTTAGAACAGTAAAGTCAGATCATGTTTTCAGCTGTTGTTTTGTCAGCTGTCGTTGTCCTTTTTTATAATAAGAAAGCGGATACAGTAAGATGTACGGAATAATTAAAATGAAACATTAGTTTGATGATGAGGCTGAGAAACTGGGAGCTGACGGGCAGAGGGCTGTGTGTGACACCACCGCTATGCACAGAGGAGCAGACCAGAGACACACACTCCAATCACAGCGCTCACGTACTGACTGGCAATAAATTAAAGTTAATTAAAACTGAATTACAAACAACCACAAATGACAAGTCTTCCAATATCTCTAAAATTCTCAGGCTTTTTTCTGCATTTCTCCCAAACACCTGTATCATAGTCACAGAGAAATGCAGAGATGAACGTACACTTATCTATGCGAGTGCAGTGTGTGGACAGGTGGGATGAGGCCATCAGGAGCAGCGGGCCTGATGTCTCCGAGCCCTAACACCCACCCCCTGTTCACCGACTCAGTCTTCCTTTCCACCAGCTACAGCTCACCGTTATTAAAGTGCACACAGGAATGCAACAGATCTGAAAAAGCTGTTTCTCCACAGGTAGCCAGCTCTTATCATTTCAAGACACCTGGTCTGGAAGAGGTGAACGAAAACAAAAAATGTGAGCCCTTAAGGGCCAAACCAGATGACACCAAATCTGAACTCTTGACTGCAGTTCCCTTTAGACTTGTTGGGGAAGATCTGTGGGTAAAATGGTGGCTGAGAGCAGAGAGGTTATGATGGACTCTGCTGGCTGCCATAACACCAAAATTTCCTCTGTCCATCTCAGACTTTCCCCAGCAGGACTTTACTCATCTGTGCTGTAAATTTCTCACATGCCAGCTGCACTGCAAATCACTTTAAATTAATGGTAGCCACATTTATTGGTTTTGGAATACATGGCTAGCAGTACCAGCAAATTCACAGTAAGTAGGGACACAAGTGACCTGTTTTTGCATAAACACTGCAGTATAAATGTCCCTGTTTTAGGCTAAACACACGCAACGCTCCTACTTAGAGGTAAGAGATGCCTGCACTGACACCAGCAGGTGACCCGTTTGACCCACAACTGATCTGAGTACAGCGGAACCTTCTCATCCTTTGCAGTGTTGACTGGCTCTCTGTGTATCAGGTCTGCTTCGTTTCTACAGAAATAAAACCTTTATCACCTTGATAAACGTAAAATCAGAATTTGTTTTAACCGTGGAGCAGAGCAGTGCTGCTGTGTGCACGCCTCACTGCCGTCACAGCGAGAATCGGCCGCGAAAACCGCCAACGCTGAGGTGCAGCTACTGCTTCAGGATTCACTTTCACTTCAGCTTCAGCGCTGCACTCAAACTGCAGTTACAGATTCAGTTAGAGAGTCTGCCACGGTGCTGCTACGGTCTCCTGCACTGCAAATCCATACAGCATTTCATTCTGAGAAAATTAAACGGACAAAACCAAACTCAACTCACTCTGAGAGCCGTGCACACTGCCTGTGTGCTGAAACTCAGCAACTCCAATCACAAGTTAAACCAGGAAAATGACACCTGAATGACAGTCGAACTGGACAACAATGTTCTGCACACTGCTGAAACAGACACAGTCCACTCCTCCATAAAAGGTTAGAGTAACAGCACCTGTAGATCTGCTCGCTGAACCCCCACACCTGACGCTGCCCCGAGCTGTGACCTGTAAAGGCCTTCTCCAGGTGCCCGCTCTCGCACCCTGACCCGCGCTGACCCGCCCTCCCGGCAGCTGCAGGCGATTAGCCCATTAACCCCGCAAACTCACTCCATCTGTCCCACTGGGGGGTGGGGAGCGGGGCCCCGGGCCCCTCTCCGTCCCCCCGCTGCTCCGGGGGCCCCCGCTGTCTGTGGAAGAAGCGGCTGGCCAGGTGGTCCAGCCTGTGCAGGGAGAAGCTTGCCGCTGCGCTCGGCTCCATCTCTGCTCCTCTCGCGCTGCGGCACGCCCCGCTAAGAGCGCGCCGCTGCTTCCTGTTTGCAGCC
>CM032896.1:372500-440000 GCA_019176425.1 Megalops atlanticus
TTATTTCAGGACAGAAGAGAAGACAGGGAGACAAGGTTTTATTTAAAGTTAAAAATGAACCATAAAATTATCTACAATTACAATTTTTCAAAAATTATGAAGACCACAACCATTTGTAACACATTCCAAGGTCTAACAATGTGTCTCACAAACTCCAGTCTCTCTTGAGCCACTGCTTTGTGTTGTTAAATCCCTCCACACAGACAGCACTGACAACACGTGTAAATGGATCTTTACTCACTGACACTTGAGACTGGGTTGAAGAATTGCCTAACAGTAAGGCTATATGCTCTCAGACATCAGGGCCTCAGAGACATACCTCACTATGCAGGACTTGTCCACAAGTAGCTCAAAACGTAAAATATTATCACAAATATATCCATGTTTCATAAATTTTATATATGTGTACAAAATAACATTGATTTACTGTCAGTTACTGTCCTTCTGATGACAGTTCATTGCTTAGCAACACAACTGTGTGTCCTGTCTAAGCTACAGGAGTTCGCAGTTCTGAATATCCATTTAAGCGTATGCAGCCATATTACACAACTTAGGAACTTCTTAGTAAACATCAGAGTAAAAAATACAATACAAAGACTAATACATGCTTCTTCTGTGAAATGAGTACAGTACTGTATAGATTACAATAACAGTGACACAGATAAAATTATGAATGGCACTACTGAAGTGGAGGACCTAGCTTTACAACAAGCAACGTTCATTTGCCGATTTACTTCAATATTTCAACCTAAACGCCTTCAGAACATACCCAACTGTAGGTACAGTTTAAAAAGGTTAACTTATGTAAGGTCCTGACTGTGTGAGGTGGTACACTCTTCAGAGAGAGATCTCAGTGAAGTTTAAGAGGAAGTACAGCGCTCTCCTTTCCACACTCCGCTACACGACACGCGTGGAAATTCGGAAGTGCGGCTACCGTGGATCATTTCACGGCTCCGGAGCTCCCTGCCCATCAGACTCTCCGAACATCCTCCAACCAGCCTGACCAAACATCCACACCAATTACTAACACAGCCTGGAGAGACAAAGTGTTCCCCTTATATGAAATTATAGCCATTTGCCACCACTTCATACGTTTATTTTCACTGCAGTTTTATATCTAATGTTCCCAATGAATTAAGTGCACTGTGGTGAAGTTCCGTTATCGTAATATAAAGTCACTCACTGTAATTATTAACCTTGTCCTTTATTTACAAGCCTCCGATCCCCATCTGTGCTGGTAACACCGCGTCTCCCACAGTTAGTGAAGCTACTTTTAGCTGTTATTTTCTCTGACTTTCAGAGCTGCTTTGGGAAGGAATCAGCTTCAATTCTTGCTTCCGCCACAAAACAGCTGGACGTTGAGGACAACTCCAACATAGTTAACCAATCTAGCCACCTCTAATGACAATGTACATAATGTAAATTAAAACAAGCAGCTGACTAGTCAACAAATGCGTCCCGTTAGCAGCATGTAAACCCTTCAAAAGGCCTAAACCTGCCGCTAATTAGCACAGCAGAAGCATTAGCTAGCTACACCAGCTCTTTAGCTAACTGTGCTAGACAGTTAGCTAACTATACCAGGCATTTAGCTAGCCCCATCGCAAGCACATCAGCAAGGCAGGTAGCTTTCAACACCAGCAGGTTGCTAACTCAGCTAGCTGCAGTTCAGTGTTTACTCTATTACAGTAATACATTTCTCTACTGTAACTAGCAAACATTACGCAGTTATTCTCCTACAGGACTGAACGTGCAGACCAGCCTGCCTAACTAGGTAACGTCAGCTAAGTTAGCAAACGCTAACGGTATTTCAGTGTCAGGTACCCAGCGCTACTGCTAGCTGCATGTTATCAAAACAACAGGCCTCCCTCCTCAGAACTGTCCTCGTATGTGACATCAAGGAAAATGAGATCAAAATTCATTAAAACAGGACTACTGTACTGTTAGCGGAGGGGGTGACAGCAGCAATGAAATACATTTTCTGCGGCGTGGGAATAATTTGATATGATACTTAAACATTTGAGGGAAACTGCTAGGGAGCAGGACAATGTTTGCGGGGTGGGGGTGTTGGGGGGATCTCCACCTGGATACGGAGCTAGCGAGCTGCCCGGGGCGGCCTGATGATCTTTATACCGGAATCCCTGTATCTAAGGACGTATGCAATGCAGCTGCCTGGCTAATAATAATCTATTCCCAACTAGCAACGTAACCTAGCCAACATTTTGCTAAAATAACATTTGATTTCAGTAAAAGACCACTCCTGTCTGGCTTTTTCTTTAGCGTGGTCGCTAACTGCCCACTTAGCTAACTCCCAGGACAGCTAGCTCCCTGTTTATGTTAGATTAGCCTGCTAGCAGTTAGCTAGCTGCATGTTTATGCTGACCCCGAAAGGCTTTGCTGTAATAGATTACATGCTAACTGTTAGCTGGCTAACAGCCCCAGTCTGTGTGCCTGCGTCAGGGGGCAGGAATGAATGAGCGCGTGTCCTCCCCCCGGCCCGTCCTGCCGCACACAGACCCTGCCGGACACTCGGCCGGGTGTGATGGTGCCCCGCAGGGCCGATCGCACTCACCGCTCTCTAGCTCGTTGCCTTTCTTGGCGGTGGCAGCGTTTCCCATCGTAAGGAAGACCCGGCAGAGGCTGTGAGTGCGGGAGATGGCGGCTGCGCTGGCTGCAAGGGCTTCCCCGTTATATTCCGTGTCCTCAGCCTACCAATCTATATATCTCTGTATATATACGGCCAGAAGCAGCGGTGAAAGGGGAGGCAGAGCTGCGTTTCGTCGGCCCCTTTCTGTGTTCTGGAGACGGGGAGACTGTGGTTTATCCTGCTGGCATGCAGCTAGCGGCTCCCAGCTAAAACACACTTTCCCCTCTGCCTCCACCGTTCATCCCCATCCGCCAATCAATTGCGACCCGGCAATGACGCAGCCGGAACTGCAGCGACACCTGCCGGTCACTGAGGCCACGCACGAGCTGCGTGAGCTGCGGGTGCGCGGCTGCACGCCATTCTGTCATCAATATAAAATAATCTCTGACAGCATCGTGCTTGGATGTCAAAGGTCAATCATTAGCAATAATAACATAATAACAACATCTATATATGAACCAGTCTGGTTGTGCATCGCGCTGAAATTATTTCTCTCATTGTTGAAGCTGCAAGTGTTCTCATTGCTGGATTAATTTGAACATTCTTGAAGGGAGACAGAACATCCACAGGAATGCACTGGAACACAGACAGCATCAGAACTTCCAGCTATCACCAGGAGCACAGGAGGTGGTCATAGTAGAATATCATGTTCTTGTAACTATGTATTATTGAGGAAGAGTTCAAAGATTCCATCAACATAAATCATTTCTGTAAGATCATATACACATGGAGTAACCTTCTGCTCTAAGAGTTCTCTATTTTATTTTTCTTTTTTTGCCTTTTCCCCATTTTCACCCTGACTTTGGATGTTTACTTTGCCTTACTGAACTGTAACATTCTCTGCCCTTGCACAGGACAGCTAACTACAATGTTTGTCACAGTACAAGTCCCACAGTGCTCCACTGGGGAGCAAACATTGAATGGAGGATTGGAACAGTCCGTCTAATGTCACCTGAATGACTCATAAGTACCTGACTAGATGCTTACATTACATTCATTCATTTAGCAGATGCACTTATCCAGAGCGACTTCCAGCATAAAAGAACAGAAGTGTATCCATTCAAGCTGATTAACAAGCAGTGCTGTCCTACACTACTACCCAGACTGGCCAGCAGGGGACACTGTTTAGCCATGAAACGAGCTCCATGCCGACCTTCCTCTGCCATATCCCGGGGCATTTTGTTCCATTACTGTGGATTCTGGTCACTGTTGGCTTGCGATCAACCTTTTACTGGTTATGCCACTCGGAAGCCCCTGTATCAGATATTTTTTTTTATTTTGTATTGTTATTATTCAAAATGAAAAGTGTATATGCGGTCTGAGTTTATGTGCATCCAAATTGTGTAGATATGCGCAGACATCATTGGATATTGTAACAAAACTATTGAGCAAATGAACAACAGGTGGACATTGTGCTGATTTTCTGGGGGCCAGCAGAGGTTGTAGTAAAACTGCAGACAACTAGATTAAAAAGGCAAGCCACCTGTCCAAGGCTGCAGGTGTAGCGGAAAAAAAATAAGTTTGATTAATTAAAAAGTGTGCCAGCTCAGATGGTGGAAAAGCATTTACTATTGGGAAAATAACAGGAAACCACAGGAGATGCAAACCATGCGGAAGTTGCCTCAGATTCCAAGAATTGGCAAAATGTGCTTCTGGAACACATTTATATTTCAAGCACCACAGAGTTATTAAGAAGGAATCTCTCTCAACACTGCACCTAGCAATAAACACCCCCAAAATTATTAGCCACAGCTGTTACAGTCTATTAAACATGAACCTTTTGGAGTGTTTATTACAGGATGTGGTGTTCTGAGAGTTTTTTCTCATGGCATTGCAGTAGATAATGGTACCAGAGCCAGAGGCAGGGATGGCTCAGATGCTGTTACTCCTTCTCCTTCTCCCCTTCTCTTCATCTCTCTCCCTCCACATGCTCTATGGTCTCTACAGCGATCATCATGAGCGGCGGAATGAAATGAAACAAACTCAAATGGAAGTAAATACATACAGACTGATAAAAATGATGTTGAGACTCAACAATAAATGAATAAAATGCATACTTTTTTTTGGACTTCCATATGAAAACCTCCAGAGTTCCCAATGAGACAAACATATATCATGGGTACTATGAATTAAGGATCTGAATCAACATTAATTGTGGGAGAGTGTTACAGTTCTGTGCTCTGCTGGCAACAGGTTGCTGCGCTAAAATCCAGGCTCATATGACACACAGACTGCTGTACCTCATGTGTGGCCACAATTTCAATATGAGCTCTGCAGTGCACAGCAGCATAGTTGCCGTAGCATGGGATGCTGTCAGAAAGCATTGAGTGGGCTAACAGAGTGCCTTCCGTGCACTCAGGGATCCAGGCCAGGGTTTCTGTCTCCCCGGGAAGATGGGGCCTGTGAAAATCTGACCTAAATTTCTGTTGGGCTCTGTTTCCAACCTCAGCCAGAAGGATGTGAAATACCCCTGAGACCACTGTCCTTTCAGCATCATGCAGAAATCTGCTTAAGCATATGGTTTAAATGTGTTTATTTTAGCAGAGTCATAGCAGTTCGGGTCTCAGACTGCACTCACTCTGCAGTTCTGTGATCTTAATGAGAAAAGACCTTGCAGTGAGAGCCTCTGTCTGTGACGCTCTAACAGACATGCAGTTCTGCATGTGAGGAAATACCATCGATAAGGGCAATGGCCATTCCTCACTGCTAATGACACAGAGAGTGAAGTAGGGGTGAATATTCCATGAAAAATTATTCCATATATGTCTGATAATAAAAATACCACACTGAGTAGCATAGCCTCCTGCTCCATTCTCCCCCTGCACCATATTCCCTTCCCTTCTCCAAGTTCCTTCCCTCCACTCCTGTCTGACTTCTCTCAACTCCAAACTCCTACTTCTTCCATACTCCTGTCCCCTCTACTCCATACCTCTGTCCCTGCTCTGTCCTCCTGCCCTGGCTCCATACTCCTGCTTACTGACACATACTTCTCCCTGCGACTTCACTACAATATGAAAGAAGAAAATCATGCTAAAATGATTTTTTTGGTCTTGAATCACTTGAAGTCTCTGTTTGGAGTGGTGCTTTGCTGGCCTGCGCACCCCTCTCCCCTATGGAAATGATTCCTCTTAAATATGATTGCGGAGATGAAGGAAAGAAGGAGATTAAACTTCAGGCCAATTTCATTGTGAGCGAGGGCTATGGAAGGATATACTGTGACAGAAATGTCAGGCTCTGTTCCACTCCTGTGACGGGAGCCTTCCAAGAAAGAGGATAATTGCACTTCCCATCCTGTAATTACACTGTAAAGTCAGTGCCATTGTGAGTCAGGGATTCGTATTTCTGCCCAATCACAAACACAGCTGATTCATTCCAAAGAACAGCCCAAACAGAACTCTGGTCAGGGAGCAAATTCAGAACAGAAGTCTGAGCTGGGAAAGGCGGACTCTGCAGTAAACATCCGCCTCCGTGCCGCTCTCACGAGCACCAGACGCTGCCATTTTACCATCTCTCACATGTAGGAAGGAAAATGGAGGCCAGGCAGAGCAATGACCCTGATTAAAGTAAAAGCCTTCCTTGTGTTCCCTGGTTGGTCTGCTGTGCCCATGCTAGCTGAAGCATTAGCGTTCTGCTCTGAAAGACTGCTGGGGAGTGTAAACTCACAGGTGGAGCAACATCCACACTGTTGGTAACACATTTCAGGGCTCTACTGATGATTTGATCACTTTGGAAATCACTCCGGATAAGAGCCTATACTAAATGATAAAAGGTAAATGTAAATTATTTGACTCACAGGTCTGCTCTGAAGTGACAACATATAAGATGTTCTTGAAAAGGTGTGCAGTAACTTTGCTAATGGTTACGTTTTCCACCACAAGGGGGCAATATTACTACACCCTAGAGGCTCCCAGGTACAGTATGGTGGCATGGTGAGCTAGAACCTTTATAATACAGTGTATTAGAGCAACACGTTGTACTGTGATGTCCTCAGGTAGCTATCATTAGGACAAAGCAGGTGGAGAGGCGGGGCTGTGTCCGGGGGTAACAGGAAACTCCACACGCCTCTGCAGAGGAGAGAAGAGAGAGGCGTGTGTTAGCCTGTCAGTCAAACACAGTGTCCCCCCGCTGTGCTGCCCGTCTCTCCCACTGTACTGACAGCAGTCTCTCTGGCCCACAGTGGCTGTGATTCCCTCTGTACTGAGCTCTATGACAGAGAGCCGATAACTGGCAGGAAGGTGAGCTCTATCCACCTGGGAGGTGAAACACTCCGCTGCCCTCACTGCCAGCTGACAGGAGCCCACTTGTCCTCCTCTGAAGAGGTGGTTTTCCTTTCTGTTTAACGGGTATTTTGGCTCATGTCTGCCGTAGTTTATGGATACACAACTGAGTTTATAAATTAAAAGAGAAAATATTAGAAAGTTTGAAATTACAGTCCTGCCAGGTCCCTACAGAAAAACATTCCCTCCATAGGAAGAAGACCTAGAGTGCTCACTCACTCTCTCACTCACTCACTGACTCACTCACTGACTCACTCACTCACTCACTCACTGACTAACTCACTCACTCACTCACTCACTGACTAACTAACTCACTCACTGACTCACTCACTCACTCACTCACTCACTCACTGACTAACTCACACATTACAGATTCAGTAAAAATGAATACAATACAGTTTGTGACACATTTTCCCATATGTTGTGTACAAGAGAAAACATGAAGTATTTCCAGAACACTTCACTGCTTTAGGTTTTTCTTCATTCCTCCTTTACATCTGTGCCACAAAGTTAAATTCAGCCGTAGTCTTTGGCTGGACGGAGAGGGCGGCCTTTGGGTTTGCAGGCTGAAAGGCTGTCAAAGAACACAGCCACTAAACCAATGGGTGGAGTTAGTTACACATTAAGTCTCCTCTATTGGCTAACTCTCTACTTTCCCTTTGGTGGATCCTTGTTATTCCTCCAGTCCAGCAGAGGCCGCTGTCTCAGGAGGTGTGTCACGTACGCTGTTTAAGGTGCTCGTGATGCTCCTTTGATGCAGCTGGCTGGTCCTGTATCAGAGCACCATAGGCCTAGACCGACCTGGTGAGAGGACACTCCCAAAATGAGTCTGTCAAATGCTCACTGACAATACAATCATATGGACACTGGACAACATGGGCCAAATACCATCTACTATATACACAAACACCTAGGTAGGGAGTCACCTGTCAACCGTTATCCAGGAATTATGTTTCCTTATGTTGGTTAAGGACTTGTAATCGTTGTGTTCCCATGATACTGCATTTCGCATTGACCCTCAGGCACTATATGAGTGGTTGGTTGTTAGGATGAAACATGATGTCTCCATATGACCATGAGGGGAGGCCTGCCTTCATACTGCCCTGGAGGCAAAGTCTTTTAAAACTGTATTCACTGCAGGGGGCTCCAGCTGCATGGCCACACAGGCCTTCTCCTGCTTCCACATGATTGGCTTTTAAAGCGTTCCATGTTTACTCCCCCAGACAAAGCAAAAAGCTGCCCTTTTGATGGTTTTAGTGGTTGGTAAAGTCTGTGAGAAACTCCAGGCCCACAAAGAGGAGGACGGGGAGAACTGCTGCTTTCAGGATTAGTGGCTTTCATGTTTCTGTCCCTGACCGCATACTCCAGCCATCCAAATTTGGTTAATATGTCAGACGGCTCCTCCCAGCCCCTGGCCCCTCCCCAGACTGTGTGGAAAGCCATCCCCAGGAGTCTGACTTCCTCTGACTGAACAGCAGAAGCAGCGGCTGTTAATTGCATACTGGCCAGTGGAATATTGTCCATATACCACCTGAACAAACTCTTCTTATGCACCCAGAGGCTGGTAGCTCCACGTATCCAGGTTGCTTCTGATTGCTTGGAGGAATGACTTCAGGTCAATGACATGGAGGAAGGGGGCCAGAGGACTGCTCTGCCTTACAGGGGACCTGACGGAGAGGGAGTCAGTGAGCTCTGTTTGCCATTACCCAGCTCGTAATATTGTCATAGCAAATGGTAATCTAGTGGAAAATTAATTTTCTCTGCCACCCTGTCCGGGAAGCCAAAGTTAACCCTGCCAAAAGTCTTCTCCTGTTTGCAGCTGAGTCAGGCCAAGTGGGGTTCAGTCTGTCACAAGGAGCTGGCGTTGCCTTCCAAATATGGGTACAGGCGTTTGGTTTCGCTGTCTTGCAGCTTTTTTTCCCTCCAGAACAAGCCGTGCCCAATTGAATGCTAAGGCCTAACAGTGAGAGAAAACCCACATCTGCTATACGTTTCACTTACTTGAGTTACCTCTCTACTGTTTGGATCATGAGTGTTCTATCTTATCTTATCTTACCCTGAAAGTCATCATTTCCTAACAAACACAATTATTACGCATTCTCTTCTCTGGGATTAGTGGAGTTGTCCTTTCATTTTTTATAGAAATTGGCCACATTTTTGTATTTATTTGACTCCATATTTCTAATGATTTAGAATTAACACTATGTGAATTATTCATGATGTTCAGCGTGAAATGTTACATATACTTTTCAGTTGCTTTTGTAGACTGCCTATCCTCAGCAGGTTCCATCATTTGCAACTCTAAAGGGCAGTATTCATTCTTTCTCTGGGATTAGCTCAGGGGTCCTTTCATTTTTATAGAAATTTAAGTTGCACATATTTATCTTTATTTGAATCCATATTTCAGATCTGGAGGGTGAGGTTCTTATTCATGATGTTCAGATTGAAATCTTAAATATAGCTTTGAGTGATGTCAGACTTATCTTTGGTGACCCTGCAACTCTACAGGAGTATTCACTTACTTTGGTGACATCATCCCAGGGGCTTGTAACAAAAATTTAAGTTGACAGATGCATCTCCCATGGGAGAAATCTGGAGGGTGAGGTTCTGTTTGCCGTACAGATTGATCTTAAATGAGAGCTGGAGTGAAAGAGATTGTGTTTAACAGCCTGTAAGAGTCACAGAAAGGACAAGTGTCACAAAGGCTGTGGCAGGCTGGCATGGAGTCACAGATGCGGGAAAGAGAGGAGTCACAGAGGCTGTGAGTAATAGAATGGTATAGAACCACAAACAGAAGTAGGGAAAAGTCACAGAGATTGTGTCTAACAGGCTGTAATAAGTCACAGACAGGAGAGGAATCACAGAAACTAAATGTATCAGGCTGCTACAGAATGACAGACAGGAGAGGAGAGCAGAGGAGTCACAGAGGGTACGTGTAACGGACTGTTAGGAGTCAGAGATACATTTTTCTTTTTTACGTCAAAACCAGAGTTCTAAGCATCTGTAGTTTCCCCGCACATATTTCTTACAGATCATCAGGAAAAATTGTGATCAGATTTAGTTTGTACCTATTTTCCTTCATTGTTGCCATTTTAAAAATGTGAGAGAAAGACAGGAAACTGTTATCCTTTGATATGACATTTTTATTGATGCAGACTCAGCCTCACCCACCAGCCCACCAATCAAAGATGCCAGAGGAAACAAGGACAAGGTTTAAACAGCCCCAGGAGCTCGTTAGCTGTGAATGTGCCAATCAGAAAGGCCAGCACAGCTGACAGTCCCACTCACTCAACAGGAGAAACTGACACTGCAGCTAATCACACAGAGACATGAAACAGAAACAAACGCGCAACCCAGATTATGTTGAGCAACATAATTACCGATTGTCCAAGGCATGTTTCAGCTAATCATGTTTGAAGGGAATGTAAATTAAAACAGTGCTTTTCTGCACGGGGATGAGAAGCAGGATAAATAGAGGCCCTTTGCTAATTGCCTGATGCTCTGAATCCACACTGAGGAATGAGAGCAGCTCTCTGTGCCAGTGGGTGAGTTTCTGCAGGTAGATGAGAGTTGTGTCTGTGGTATTATCTGTAGCCCAACAGCTCGGGAACGTCTGTGATTTAACACACTGTGCTGCATGTGCCGGGCCTCACCCTGCTGCATTTGTTATGTAAATGTGTGACAGTGACGCCACGCTAACGCTAATACCATCTTTGTGGCAGGATTAGCTCCCAGACAGGCGTCTTTCCCCTGCCCACAGTACATGACCTTCCCCTGAGCCCCACACAAAAACGGCCTTTTAACTACGCGTACATGCCTACCAGTGAGTAATTACACAGCCAGGTGGCAGGATTATGAGTCGGTAAAGCGAATGGGAGGCGGAACGCATAATGTCAGGGCTCTGTGGCGGCTGTGAGCTGCGCAGAGTAACGTGGGTAACGCTGTTCCTCAATCAAGCCCGATCAGCCAATCAGCAGGTCTGTATGCGCTCATATACCCAGCCTGTAACACTCTTTCACATCAGGCCTGTAATCACCTCTGTAACAGGCCTGCGATGAGCCACTCATTACAGCAATATTACATTACAAGCTACTTATTATCCCGGGGCAGTAATGTACTCCTACAAACGGTGACAACACAACGCCAACCCAAAAAGAAGCGTAGCAGCACCCTCAGCCCCCTGGGTAATGCTGATCTAACACAAATAACAAGCAGTCTGGGGGTGTGTGGCACAGATATATTTTCTTACACATATCAGGTTCCTGTTAATATTTTGTTCTCTGTGTGAATTCCATTATTATATATTTCATGATATTTTCATGAGCACAGTAAAAGTGATGGTATGTAGCTCACTAATTCATTAACAGTTAGTGGAACCAGACCAATCAAGACAATTTCTCTGTTTCTCTGCCTCTCTCTCTCTTCCTCTCTCTCTATAAATGTCAGAGATACATGTGATGTGATGATGAGCCTGAACTGCCTTGACCTTTGACCTTTGCCTGTCCTGATAAGTGTCCCTGTGCACCCCACAGCTCTGGGCCCTCAGAGACATGTTTCATACATGTTTCATGCATGTTTCATAACAGTGACACAGACTGACTTCTCTGAATATGGAGAGAGGCTGCGTGGTGGGTCAGGGAGATTTATGCCTCTGCATTTCAGGATGAAATGTGAAGCCAGCAGGAGCAGTGAGGGGTTACAGAGGATGGGGGGAGATGGGCGGGGGGTCGGGGGGCTGACAGCTTTCTCACTCTACTCTCCCTCCCCATGTCACACTATCTCTTTGTACATCCTCCTTTCCTTCTCTCTCTCTCCCTGCCTCTTCATTTCTTGACTCCCCCTCTCTCTCTTTTATCTACACTTCATGACTGTATAAACCTACAGTATGTCCATGATTACGTCCAGCTCATGAATCGCGTAAAGAAAACAGCTGAATTAGCTGATGAATCACAGAGACAGCTGCTTTATCAGGACTTGAAATGAACATTCATTTGAGTGAACTCTCTGCAGGGAGAGGAGAGAGGTTCTCATGCTCCGTGCTGGCGGAGGAGGACAGGGAGCTGTTTGGAGTTGAGAAAAAGTCTTCATTGTTTCATTAATCAGTGAAAAGTCAACACGCTCCCCACCAGCTCTCAGACCCGCGGGGCGTGTAACTCCCCTCTCCTGCTCGCCACAGGCAGGGAAAATTCTCCTCAGAGAGGGATGGATGAGGTCTCAATTCACGATGACATCATCCCTCCAGGTTCTGCTGGCTGCCCTCAGAGCGCCCCCAGGTGGGGAGAGAAGAGACTGCGGCCCTGCAGCCCCAAGGCCTCCGGGGGAAAGCAGCACTCGAGAACTATGAGGAGAGTGGCAGAGCGCCCCCCTGAGGCCTGTGTGTGACACTGCACTGTATCTGCGGGGGAGACCACGGCGCTGGGACCCGGGACGTGGCCAGTGCAGCCTCTTCACTCTGCAGGCTGTTTCCTGGTGCTCTCTGGACTGCAGGGCCTTTCATCTGCTGCTCCGGGAGAGAGATACACAGCTCGGCCCGTCCGCATCTGAGGGCTCACACAGGCCGAGTTATAGGAGAAAACACGGATCTGTGCTCGCCTGCATCGTCAGATCCTCACACGGAGGAGTCTATCTTTTCCCCATGATGGGAATTCGCGGGTGGACTGTCGCATGCAGGCGGGGGGTGTTGAGGGAGGCCTGCTGGTCTCGTGTGCAGGTTTAATGAGCGCTTTGCCCTCATATGGTCATGTGACCTCCCCCTCACCCCCTCCCCCCCAGGAGGGCCACCTGGGACGCTGCAGGAATCTGACTTCCTTTAAAGGGAAAAGCGCTTTTGGATCGCAGGGAGGTTTCATCGAAAAGAAACTAAATTCATCTTCAAGTTCCAGAACATTCTACTGTCTTTCAGCAACAAAAAATCTAATTATCTGTGGAGGAAGTTGAACATCATTTTGGTGCCACTCTGTGTGCAAATATTTACTGTAATAGTGTTTATTCTAATGCCCTATTATGCAGTGTGCTAGAGTGTTGTGTTTGGAGAAAGGATTCTCTGTGAGCTCAAGGATTTCTGCTGTTGAGGCTTTGACTTTACCGTCATTCAGAGCCCATCTGGGTTGGACTACGCTAAGCTCTGCACGGCAGTAGAGCTGGCACAGTCCAGGCGGCTGCTGTCTGTGCAGATACAGTGCACAGTGCAGGTCTCACAGCACTGACCCACCGAGGACAGTGAGGTCAGCCCGTCCCGCTGTCTGTGCTGGAGGTGGCAGGAATGCAGGGAGCAGTGCTGAATGAAAGCTCCTTTCATTGGCTAAGACATCAGCTGGGCTGTTGATGTCACAGAAAACTCAGATCACTTCCCAGCCAGCAATGTTACCATTCACTGATCTCCTCCTCCTGTCGGCTCAGCCTCTCTGTCTGCATCAGTCTGCCTCTCCATCTGCTCACCAACACAAACATCCACCAATCAGATGCTCGTGTTGGCAGTTAGTCCCACCTCCCTGCACAGCAGCACCAGCAGGGGGCGCTGCAGCAGAGGGCGGGGCCTGAGTGGTGGGCGGGGACTGAGCGGTGGGCAGGGACTGAGATGCATGTGGTGCCTCTTCCTGGTGGGAGTGCCCCGGCTCTGTCTCTCTCTGACCCTGCCACACCTACCTGTCTGGTTTCCACGGTGATCACCGCACAGATGTGCCCACCTGGGTGCCCTCAGAGAGGAAACGCAGAGCTGCCGCTCAGGCTGCGGGGCGGGGCCTCACACCCCCTACACTACAATCCAAGGGCTGAAACCTGAAATGAGTGCTCCCAGTCAGCTGGTTTCAGAGCTCACTAACCTAGGAACGCCTACTAATGTATACCAAAACTCAAACCAGATCTGCTTCTAAATGACAAATCAGAATCAATCAAATTATGAAACAAACCAAAAACCTCTGTTTGGAACATTTGGACAGAGAGACAAAGTTACTAGCTTAACTGCTAACAGACCCTGACAGACCCTAACAAAATTACTCATTGGCAGAGTTTCTCCTCAGTGTCAGAGATGCAAAGCAGAGCCAGCGACCATCACAGACTGGAAACCACAGCCTCACCACAGAGAAAGGCAGACAGAAGGAAACATGGCTACCAAAAGAAGAAAGGCTGAATTTTGATGTATCCCTCCATGTTTAAGGAAAGTTATGATGAGGAGAAATTAAAAATTCCTCTGGCTTATAGAAACTTGGCACCTTTGGGAGGGCAGTAGGTGTGAAGGGACAGAGGGGAGGAAGTGAGACCTGTGCATGTGCTAACCTGAAGGCACGTATATGCACATGTGTGTACACCTACCTTACGGTAATAAGTATGGTAACGTATGCCTCTTAGAACACCTGCATATTGAAAGCATCAGAAGCACATGCTGAATGTGGTTAATCACAAACACAGATTTTAACTGCTAAGATACATTTGGAAATCAGCTGGGGGGGGGGAGCTGAGCTTGTACTGCACACTGTCCTGCAGGAATACCAGTGCTCACACACGCTGCGGGTTCACTGCAGGTTGGTCAAGCTCCTGGTACCAGGCATTTTACAAATACCCAGAACAAAGCAAATGGGAACAGATAATACCTTAGTAAGAGGCCGGCTTTACTGTGGTCTTTTGCAGTCATCAGACAGCTGTCAGACGAGCGGAGCAGGAGATCAGCTGTCCCTGAGTGCACTCCGCACACGGGGCAGTAAAGATAATGATGCAGATCAAACAGGCTGACCTGACATCACGCATCATCTCCTCAGAGCGCTGTTTACATGCCGCTGACGTGCGGGGGCACACAGACACGGGCTGTGATGATGCTCTGTTCTGCGAAACCGTTTGAAGTGTTTCGCCGGGGTTATTAATGCTTGAGCCTTCTGTAAGACAGTCATTCCAGGCAGTGTGCCCCTAAAGACACTGCTCACACACAATAATAAGAATACAATCAAACAGCCTCAGTAAACTAACTGAACAGCCAGCATACTCAACTTACCATCTCTTTAGTCTTCCTTTTAATTTTTTTTCTGAATGGTATTCGCAGTTACTCCTGTATTTTTATTGCTTTTAAACTGCCTATATTGTTTTGTGGTGTTCTTTAATGACTTTTTAACTGCCTTGTTTTATATTCTCTTATTTGGAAGGCATTTTGAATATCATATGAGAAAATCACCTTTGTAATAAAGTTTATTGCTATTGTTACCATAATCATACTAATTAATGTTCTTTCAATTATAAAACAGCACCTCCTCTATGCAGATGTCTGCACTTGTAGTGCAGCTTGGATTGACTGTGGAGCGGCTGTAGTGGGAGGGGCTGTGGAGTGTCTGTAGTGGGATTGGCTGTGGGGCGGCTGTAGTGGGAGGGGCTGTGGAGTGTCTGTAGTGGGATTGGCTGTGGGGCGGCTGTCGTGGGATTGGCTGTGGGGTGGCTGTAGTGGGAGGGGCTGTGGAGCCCCTGTAGTGGGATTGGCTGTGGAGTGGCTGTAGTGGGAGGGGCTGTGGGGGAGCTGTAGTGGGATTGGCTGTGGGGGAGCTGTAGTGGGAGGGGCTGTGGGGGAGCTGTAGTGGGATTGGCTGTGGGGGAGCTGTAGTGGAGGGGCTGTCGGGTTGGTAAATTTGTGGTGGACTCCCTGGCTGTTGTCTTTGGGGCTACTATATTGAGGGCCTTCTGAGAACTTTGATTTTCAGAAATGTCCCGCAGTAAGTCACAGCCTCCAGGAGCCGACAGACACACAGATCTTGGCTTTCTCACGGGTTTTGTATTGATTGCACAGGTGGGATTCTGTCACACAGGATGACCCCCAGTCGAGTGTTTTAAAGCTCACGCTGTTGGTGATAACATCTGATCACTGTACACCATGGGTCACCATTCTTCCCTGAAACAGGCACAGCACGGTGACGTACAGCTGAGCCAACTACAGCAGGGGTCTACAGCACAGTCAGCTACAGCACAGTCAGCTACAGCACAGTCAGCTACAGCACAGCGATCTGTTCTACCACAGAACACCCTGCATACAGGACATGCATTTAAAATAAGTCAAAAGCTGATATTGCATAGCCATACAGACATATTTTTACAAAATTGACAGATTACAAATGTGTTTTCTTGGCACTCCTAACCCATCCAGGAGCATTTAAAGCTCATTTAAAGCAATTTGGTGAAAAATTAATCTCGAAGACAGGTTTATAAATAATTCATGAATTTTATCAGATATCCTTGAGCAATCTTCATGAACAAAAAAATGATTGAAACCTCTTTTCCATATACTGTTATGCTGTTTACATATTACATAGCTGGCACTACTGAGCATACATTCTGGTTATGTTATTGATATTTAGAATTTAACTTTTGAGTTACTATCCTTTAAGCATCTGTGATTGGAAGAGGTCAGTGTAACAGATGTGGAGCAGAGTGAGGTGGCCTCAGCATCAGCCTCACTCCTTATGCTGTGTGACGTACCGGAGCACACTGACCTCATTACTGACCCCAGCACTGACCCCAGCACTGCAGCACTGACCCCAACACTGCAGCACTGACCCCAGCACTGCAGCACTGACCCCAACGCTGCAGCACTGACCCCAACACTGCAGCACTGACCCCAGCACTGACCCCAACACTGACCCCAGCACTGCAGCACTGACCCCAGCACTGCAGCACTATCCCCAACGCTGCACCTCACTGACCCCAACACTGCAGCACTGACCCCAGCACTGCAGCACTGACCCCAACGCTGCACCTCACTGACCCCAACACTGCAGCACTGACCCCAACGCTGCAGCACTGACCCCAACACTGCAGCAATGACCCCAGCACTGACCCCAACACTGACCCCAACACTGCAGCACTGACCCCAACACTGACCCCAGCACTGCAGCACTGACCCCAGCACTGCAGCACTGACCCCAACGCTGCACCTCACTGACTCCAACACTGCAGCACTGACCCCAACACTGCAGCACTGACCCCAGCACTGCAGCACTGACCCCAACGCTGCACCTCACTGACCCCAACACTGCAGCACTGACCCCAACGCTGCACCTCACTGACCCCAACACTGCAGCACTGACCCCAGCACTGACACCAACACTGACCCCAACACTGCAGCACTGACCCCAACACTGACCCCAGCACTGCAGCACTGACCCCAACACTGCAGCACTGACCCCAACACTGACCCCAACACTGCAGCACTGACCCCAACACTGCAGCACTGACCCCAGCACTGCAGCACTGACCCCAACACTGACCCCAGCACTGCAGCACTGACCCCAACACTGACCCCAGCACTGCAGCACTGACCCCAGCACTGCAGCACTGACCCCAACACTGACCCCAGCACTGCAGCACTGACCTCTCTCTTATAAGATCTGAGTGTTTTGTAAAATGCTGCATGTAAGCATGTTTTACACTGTATGCTGCAGTGTGTATATTACAGGCATACACCATGAGGACTACTATGAGGCCAGTACATCTGCATCACTGTTTTTGTACGGATGATCAAAGAGCTGTTACATGGTCTAATTAAATATCTCCTGCATCCCTGTGAACTCAGAGTTACAGGCACATGGTACCAGCAGGATTTCCTGCAAATGTGATCTCTGCAGAACTCTAAAAAGTGTCACAATTTCAAAGCTTTCATGCATTCTAACATGGACTAATGCACTGTAATGACTCTGCCTGCCAGGATATCAGACGTCAGAGGGACTCTGCTCTACAGCAGCTGATTACTACATCGTTAAAGGGCACTTAGACAAGCTTTTATCTATTCAATACCAACAAAAACTCTAAAAGTATATTCACACTATGTTTAGATTATGCAGTCTGGCAGGGTGACCTGGACAGGCTGCACTCTCACAGGCTGAATGAGCTCTACCCTGAACCTTCTATTCTCTCACCCAGCAAACAGGAAGAGGGAGCTCACAGATCGTTCTTGAAAGTGAGGAGACATCTGCTTTAGCTCCAGCCACATTTCCAGCTGTTCTGAATTTTATCTGACTTTATTGTTTATTGTGAGGTATTCCAACACTGTCAGATGCTTTGGAATATAAACAGCATTCCATAATGCACAATATTTACATCATACACCACAAACAGGCATTTGGATTGGATTTTACTGCAGACAGTAAATGAAAACCTGATGACAGTCAGAGGTCTCAGGTCTTGTTCTCTGTGTTTGCTATGTGAAGATCAATGCCTTCACCTGTGTGTACAGGTACCATATATATTTCCACAATCACCACCATACAGCATAAATGATTGAGCTGAAGGTTAAAGATAAGAATTACCTGGGGCCACTGTCTTCAAGACTGAAATCCAGTAAGTGTCTCATTTTAATATTTATAGTTTTTTTCAACAACAGCAGGGAATACCCAGCACTTTCACACCAAGGTCACTGGCACACACAGCGTCCTGGTGCACTTTCAATAGAACTTTTCTTTCACTTTAGGTTTCCTTTGTTGGAGACCTGGAAAATTCATCTGAACTTGAACTCATTTGCAGATGAATTTAATTTGTTTGCTTAATTCAATTACAGCTACATGTGACCCAGAATTTCATTGGTTCCCCATGCAACTTTGTAGATTCACTCAGTTCACTTGCCATATTGCTGCAGCAGAAGATCTCTGGGGAATATATAGGCAAGATGAGGAATGAACACTCCAAACTCTGCTGTTGTTTTTCTCTCTGTTACTCAATGCTGTTAACAGTTAATTGCACTAGAGATGGAACATCCAGAAAAAATATTTCTGATTTATGTCATATATTTTTATTATATTTGTGGAAGATATGGTCCTTTTGGAAAAAATCACATGGCACCTCTGCAGAGCATGAAGTGACCGATGCAAAGGAAAATGCATCACCTCAGGAGAGATCATGCGCAGTTTGTGGCCTTTTCTGAACCCTTAGTCTCAGTCTGAACCCAAATGCACTGGCTTTCATGCTACACAAACTGTTGTTGCACTGAAATGGTAAATGTTTTGTCTGGCTTCAGTGTGGAACAGTCTACGACCACCCCTTTCTACTGCATTATATTAATTCACATCCTGGAGCAATTATGTCACGAGAGGTTTCCTATATATCTCTGAAGGAACAAAACAGTGCTTATTTTTGGATCTGACAGTCAACTGAATTAAGTGTGAAAATACCCTTAATCCCAACAGTAAATAGCCCAGGTGAGTGGCTTAGTTTGTCTTTGTATGAATTGTTTGTATGAGTTACCATGTAAGACATTTTTTGGCCATGGTATTTTACACAAGATAAACAGGATTGTTGGCACAATGTCAGGCTGATGTTTATTTGGCCTCACTTTGGCCTGTAGCTGAGGTGGGACAGTGGAAACACCTGCAGCTCACAGCTACAGAGGAAACACGGCTGGTGTGGTGCTGGCAGGGGAACTTTTACTGCAGTCTGTGGTCTGTGGGAAGCAGCAGAAACAGGTTTTCTTTAGAGAGCTGTAACAATTCTCAGGCAGCAGAGCAGTACTAGGCTCTGACCAACTGATACAGAGGAGCCCTACACTCACACTGAGGCCCTACACTCACACTGAGGTCCTATACTCACACTGAGGCCCTACACTCACACTGAGGCCCTATACTAACACTGAGGCCCTACACTCACACTGAGGCTCCTACACTCACACTGAGGCCCTACACTCACACTGAGGTCCTACACTAACACTGAGGCCCTACACTCACACTGAGGTCCTATACTCACACTGAGGCCCTACTACTCACACTGAGGCCCCCACCCCTTCCTCACTCCTGAGTTCAAAACTCTGCTCACAAAAACAGGTGTATCATCTTCCTTTATTAGTCTGTTGGACATGCCTTTGTTAGGCTGTACAGAGAGTAAATATGGTCTGTTTGGAAAGGCGAGTCCATACTTGGGCCTTAATTACAGTGTGGAGAACCTTCCCTCCCTCGGCTGAAGCCTGCAGTCAGGAGGTGGGGGCTGAAACACACAGTGCCCACACTGACACAAGCCGTCCCAGGCTAAAAACCTTTTTTCAGTGAAGTTAAGTGCTCCTTTAATGAACTAACAGGAAGACCAGAGAACAATCTGCCATTCATTTCACCATTCTCATCTCAGCTTGTACAAGGTGAACTCCAGTGAATGGATGAATGCTTTTAGAGACCCTCAAAGTACTATTGAAGCTGAAATACTTATACAGGAGGCAGAATGTAGCAAACACTAATCAAAAGCTTATCCTTGAAGAGAGGGGCATCCATCTCAGTGGAGGTACCCACTACGCCACAGTTTCCAAGGCAGAGCTGAAATCATTGAACTGTCTATTTGCTTGATAAATTACACGTTGCCTGGCCTTTCCTTGCTCTTGCCTGTTGAGCAGCTGAAAGGGCAGCGCTGAGAGGGCCTTCAGCACCATTAAGCTCCCCAGCTGCGCACGTTCACCACACACCTCTCTAAAGCCTGCTCCATCACAGCGCACAGAGAGACAGAGCGCACAGACAGACAGACACCGTGCTGCAGACAGACACAGCGCACAGAGACACGCAGCACTGCAGACAGACACAGCGCACAGACACAGTGCTGCAGACAGACAGACACAGTGCTGCAGACAGACACAGCGCACAGAGAGACACAGCCTGCAGACAGACAGACACAGTGCTGCAGACAGACAGACACAGTGCTGCAGACAGACAGAGCACTGCAGACAGACAGACACAGTGCTGCAGCTCATCAATGCTTCATTTTCTGACACCAGTCTACACTTGCTATAATGGTTATTCTTTTCTTTAAACAGAATTACATAGAAATCATATGAACATAATCCATACAAAAGCTTTGTAAACCTCTTCATCTGAAACCATAAATTAATATCCGTTCTAAGTGCATCATGGACACAAAGTCAGACTCACTTGGACAATGACCATTTTTGGAGAAAATTAAAAAGTCACTGAACATCAGGAATAATCTTTTTTAATAAAATTGAGCGTTATGGATACACTTTCAGGTCCTCCTTTGCCTAATCTTGTTTTCCATTTAATTAAATTCCAGGGAGAGACATTGCTTTAATTCTGGGCTGGCATTAAACAATGTTGAGCATTTTGTAAAATGTTAAATGAATGCATATGCAGATGCAGAACACACATTGCACAGTTTGCTTTGCTGTAACTCCCTGTCACTGCTGTCTGCCATTTCCTCTTCACGTTTCCCGCTTTCGCGCAGACCTGCCCCAGACAGCCCTCTGTAATGGACTGATTGATGCAGGTCCTTGAGCAAGCTTAATTGGGATCGTTACTTTATACTTCTGCTTCAAGTGTCTCAGTATTCTTTAGACAAGCCTCGGAGGACGCATCCTTGAACTTTGCTGTATCCATTATAATTAGGAAAATCGACTCTGAAAGGGAAAACACATGAAAGAAATATGGAATATAGCCCCAGCGAGACCAGCCAGAGCTCAGTCCTACCCCTCATTCTTATTCCTTTCACATTTTGGTTCTGCTGAAGAAATGATGATGAACACATTTGAGTGAATTGGGACTATAAGCATGACCAATGAAAGAAAGCATTAACACCAGTGAACAGCCACTGTCCCTGCCAGTACCAATATACACTACTGTCTCAATAAATACTAATTAGTACTCGCTGTTCTTGTAAATACTAATAAATACTCGCTGTCCCTTGAAACGTCACTCAACACTCACAGGCCCTCGTTCATCATATTTCGAAAAAAGCGTATCTTGCTCTTGGTCTTGTGAAAAGTTCGTACGGAAAGTACTTACCCTCGTTCGTATGACGATGAGTCCCAACTGTTTTTAATTCGACGCTCGCAGGTTATGGGTAATTAGAGCAAATAAACGCACCGGCAATCCCAAATACGGACTTCCGAGTCACAGGTATAGCAAATGCTATCGAAAGGGAAAGCGGAAAATATTTTCTCTGATTTAGAGATGTAAACAGTTCTGACAGAATTGTGGAGGTGGATGCATGAGAGAAATAATGAGCGCAGTGGAGAACCCAGGGCATCGTAAAAACACAGGTCGGAATAAGCCTGACTTTGAAAGGGTTCAGATATATAAATAATAGGCCTAAGTTTAGAACAAAGGGTTTGTCCTTATGTTGTTATGTAGAACAATGCGAATTTGTTTCCTTCACATATGTAGTGAGGAGTAACGGGAGTGGGAGTTATGGCAGGTGTAAGCCGAGGGTAAAAAGGCACGGTAATGTAATTCACACCTTCACTCAAAGATGCTCTGATACTTCTGTGCGAATCTGAATCATCGCCCTGTTCACCAGAGCGATTCGGGCAGAGGATCCTCCCGCACATTCTTGCTGTGGACACATGCGTGCTGAGTGCGAGTGCAGCTGTATGTACCCTTCCGTGGTGTCATTACCAGGGTAAAAATAAAAGAACTGCACTGATGTGGGTCGCTTGACCAAAACGTTTGCATAAGTACTTCACCCTCTGCCTTCGACATTTCACCTGCGTTTATCGCATTTATTTCGGTGGGATTTTTCAGTCCCAGTTTGCAGTAATAACGGTGTGGGCTTTGCTTTTTAACCTTGGATTGTTTCCCTAAAGCAACGCACCCGTGGCAACCTCCGAGTTCAGCGTTTGCTTGCAAGCGAATAAGGTTGTCAGCACGCAGCCTATGTCATCTACAGATTAGGCAGACTCGCAGTCACAGTTAAGATTCACACTTGCCAAGTAAGTTAATTACAGTATAAGCCTTCTGATTAGATCAGTTACGCAGTACATGTATTTGTTTATTGCAAATTCAATCGCGCGTTTAAGTACGTGACCCGTGAAAGGTCATTTTGTTCACATAAAAATCTTAGTTGTAGAATTTTACGGAAATCATAAGACAATGTCGTGCTCAAGTGTGAACTTGCATAAGTGGTACGAGTGGTCTGGAGCAGTCGTAAGATTTGGTTCGTAAGTAAGAAATTTCAAGTAAGACCAAATTGATGAATCCCAAAATGTTGGATAGATGGATTGTTTGCCTGTGCAGGATTTCACGCTGTTTGACGCATTATGATGGGCAGAACTTGGGCTGTAGTCTCCGATTCGCAGGATATGACACGGTTATACGATCTCCAATTAAAAGCCGCTTCTCCTGTTTTCAGTGCCTGTCTCCTCCAGAGGGATCCATGATGTCAGAGCAGAACAAAAATCTTTACTTCTTTGTACTGGAATACATATTCATGATATTAATTCATATTATTATGGATACACATGAATACTTAATGTGTATGTTACAGTAATACAGTAATAAAGCATTGCGACTGACTTAGTTCGCCAGTACTGCAGCGTTGCTGTAGCAGCAGAGGGTGACTTCCTGTCGGGGGTCTGCAGAGGAACCCTTCCCCACCATCACTCACAGAACACAGAGCTGCACAGACCTGTCTCAGCCCAGCATCACTCACAGAACACAGAGCTGCACAGACCTGTCTCAGTGGAGAAACACTGCAAAATGAGGGAAGTAATTAAACTACAACAAAAGCACAACTACTGATCTCCTTACTGCCTCTTTAAACTCCCCGGTGGAACAGAAGCTCAAATCTTTCTGCATAGAGGAGAAAGAGACACAGACATCATTATGCTGTTTTGATTAATTGGGTCCTCCATCGATGGCCATGCTTACATTCCCAGCAGAAACAGCAGAGCCATTAGCAGAGGCGACAGTCTGGAATCTGCAGCAGTGAGCTGTGTCCTATCTGACAAGTGCGGGCTGCAGTATTGATATTCAGCTGGTCTGTGCTGTTAATGGCCCGGGACGGTCTCGGATCACCTTCATGGCCTTATGCAGAAATCCTTGCTTGCAGCTGTTTTGTATGCTGTCATAGGTTTTCCCTGCTCAGGTAAAACGTGTCACACTGCCCATTATGGACCTGCTCTATTACTCTGACTTCCCGTCTTCCGTCTCTCTCTCTCTCTCTCTCCTCTCCCTCTCCCTCCCTCTCTCTCTCTCTCTCTCTCTCTCTCTCTCTCTCCCTCTCCCTCTGTCTCTCTCTCTCCCTCTCTCTCCCTCTCCCTCTCTCTCTCCCTCTCTCTCGCTCCCTCTCCCTCTCCCTCTGTCTCTCTGTCTCTCTCTCTCTCTCTCTCTCTCTCCCTCCCTTCTCCCTCCCTCTCTCTCTCCCTCTCTCTCTCTCCCTCATTGTCTCGCTCATGCCATCTGAGGAGCAGCATGGGCAGCCCAGCTACTGAGAGGCTGTCTTGAAAAACATTCACCCCGCGTTGCTGGATAGAGGCCAGGTCATCATTAGATGGGGAGCCCCTGGCGAAGCTCCTTTGCCCACCTGTAGCCCACTGTATCCTGCACTTGGCCATCCCTCCTGCTGACCGCCAGTCTGTGGAGTTATGTTGTGTATTGATGGATATATTTATTTTCAAGTCTTCATTTGTATGTATAATGCTGTTTGTTCTCTACTCCATTCTTCTCCAGTTCTGGTGATTGCATGGTCCGGGGGCAGGGAATATTACTGCAGTTTTGCTCTGGGACGTGAAGCTGAATGTGGGAGCTGTGATGGAGATGAGCTCCTGATATATGAGGGAAGATATGAAACATACCCAGGAGCCCCTGTGTCTCATCAGTGGCAGTCCAGCACAGTCATGAGGGGCATTAAGTGGCCTCTGTCTCTGTCCTCAGGGCCCTGAATGGGTGGTCTGGAGAAGCAGGCGTTAGTTAGGGGCTGCTCAGTGTTTGGGGTCGAAGGAGGAGTATAATGCACTCTCCAGGCCAGAACTGCAGAAGGAGAGAAATGAGAAAGAATTTAAAGGCAATCACAGTGTCAGCTGTGCTCAATTTATGAAAAATGCAGTGACTCGAGTCCCAGAGGAGCAGCCTCTGACTCATTTTCAAGAATGATGCAGTGAATCAGGTCCTCTGAATACAAACCGACTCATTTTTAAGAACGATGCAGTGAATCAGGTCTTGTGAATAAAAACTGACTCATTTCAAAAAACAATACAGTGAATCAGGTCTTCTTAATACAAACTGCCTCATTGTTAAGAATGACATGGTGAATCAGGTCCTCTGAATACAGATAGACTGATTTTTAAGAAGGATGTGGTGAATCAGGTCTTTGTAATGCAGACTGACTCATTTTTAAACATGATGTGGTGACTCAGGTCCCAGGTAATTTATCTAAACATGGACTATATGCTGGTTCTAAGAACTAAGATTTAGCCTGAACAGGTGGGCTTTGTATTGGTGGTGGAAGGATGAGGGGGTCTGTGGCAATGCATTGTGGGAAGGTGGTCAGTCCAGATGAATGGCCAAGGCTGGGCGGGGCCAGGGCCTGATGAAGGCTGCAGGTGGGAGGAGCTGTGCCCTGGAGGGCAGCCAATCACCAGCGAGGAGGAGAGGCGAGACATGGGTGTATGGGGAATACTTGAATGTAAATGTATTTTCTTTTAATATTGAATACATGAAACAAATAAAATACAATAAAATAACACATATTCAACAATACTTATTTTATAAAGTTTTTTAGGTGCTATGAGTATATTATCATTATGCAAGGTACTGTTGCTGGATAGAGGTTCTCAGTGTGCAGGTCAGTATGATGTATTTTTTTGAGATTATAATTTTCATGAGATTTAATTCTCATTGGCTGTTACTGGCTGCTCTGTCATATGTTCTTGTTCCTGAACAAGACTATCTGTCATTCAGTTAAATAATAAATACATAAACACATTGGCACTCGACACTTCACAACTTATTTATAAAATAAAATGGTTTGTCTTTGATAAGATTCAGTGATTAGAGCTTCAGAGGAAACAGTAAATAAGCATCCATACACACTTCTGCAGCATATTGTAATATCAAAAGGAATATCATCTTAATTAAAATGCTGAAAGACTAAAGGACGCTTCACTCCAAAAGTAGATGACTTCATTTTGCACTCACTGAAAGTAGGTCAGAGTCAAATCCCTCATGAACCAGACTTTCATCAAGAGTGAACAACTTCATAACGGTGTGAGGAAAAACTCCACCACAGAGTGGCGGATACAGCCCCGTTCCCTCACAGACAGGATTCCCTCACAGACAGGGATAAATCCACACTTCCTCACTGAGTGGAAGAACTTCTGCCTTCACTGTATGGAGAGGAAATGGACATTCAAATGGAGGCAGAGATACTGCAATGGAGATGCTGAGTTACTGTAAAATGGAGCTAAATTCCTTCCCAGAGTGCACCTGTCTGTGTTAACACTGCCTTCACCCATCAACAGAACATAGAAGCATGTCATGGAGGCCCCAGAAATTGGGGTGTCGTTTGTCTGACATGGTATTGGATGCAGAAAACCCCCTCAGGAGGCAGGAGGGACCTTGTTGGAGGGAAATGTCAGGGTCTCAGCCTCGAAAGCTCAGCCGCAGTGTCTATTCTCTGACATTTGAAAAACTTATTGTGATGTAGTACCGTGACACGCCAGCTGGGGGTGTTCTCTGCCCTTCCATCATGTGTCACCCTCACCTCTCATTGTCCTCGTTAAGGTACATTAGAATAATAATCCCCAGAGAAACAGGACATAATGAGCGTCATACGCCACATCGTGGGGGACAGTGTCCCCCTCCCCCCGCATCCCGTCACACACACTCACCCTAGTCTCACTGTGGAACATAAACTTACTCAAACTTTGCTTCGCATTTAGGAGCTTCACTTATCGTGTGTTTCCCTGTTCCCATTTTCTCTGGGGTGTTTGCATTTTTATCCATCTTAATTCAGCCTAAATGAAAGGTGGCTGCTGTCTTCTCTTTCTTCTTTTGGGGGGGGGAACTATCACCTCACCTCAGACCTTCAGCAGAAACCACACACTATCAACGGCTGGATGAACTGGATGCTCTGGACAAAATGGTCGTACTGTCTATAACCTTCTTTCACAATTTCTTTAACAAAACGCATTGTTCATATGCTGGATTTTCTGGGTACCATCTGAAATGAATATAATAATTGTAAAACTCCATACATATAAAAATACAAGTGTACAGTAAAAATGCCATCACCATTTATATACATTACCCCTAAGAAAAATTAATCTGTTTACAACCTTGCAATTCAGCTTTATTCAATTAAATGGAATTATGTATAGTATTAAACAGATTATGTTTGATCACTATTTAATCAATCGAGGGGAATATTCATTTTATTTCTGTCAGATTTATATTTGTTTTTTCATATCTGTGATAAAAGAGAAAATTATGATTTCAGGAAAAGCGCAAGAAGATGACAGTGGATGAAAATAACGGCATTTAAAGGAGTGAGTTAACACACATCTGTTGGTCTGTCTGTTCTGTCAGAGCTGACAGACATACAGACGTCTCTCAGTCTCACCTCCTCTCATCTCGCAGAGTCTCTCCCTGTCAGTCTAAACAGCTCAGCCTGCCGAGAGATTCACAGCCATGCCTGCAAGAGCCAGCGCAAAAGCGCCCTGCTCACAGCCAGAGACAGCCAGACGGAGAGGAGAATCACCTCCACCCCACTGCTTCAGATGCGGAGTGCAGGCTGAAACCCGGGAGAGACAATGCACTGTGACTTCACTGAACGCGGATTCCTGTTATTGTGTTACTTTTCCAGATGTTCTGTGGAAAATGGGCAAAGTTCTGCTTTTGTAGAGGGACACGGTTGTGCTACAGTCTCTCCATCTGAACCCCACTCTCCTCCACACAACCACTCGCACAGATTCACCCCTCAGTCTGTGCAATCAAGCCTGAGTTTTACTCCCCAAATTCATTTTAATATCCCTCTAAAAATCTCATGTGACATTGCCAAAAATATAAATACAGGGGTACACAATTTATTATAAAATAAAATTAATATAATTTTATTTTTATTTTGTACAAAGTAGAATTGTGCTCATTTAAAAAATACAGCATATATTTATTTCTTTATAAATACCATTGAACATTACTATTCTATTTATCTGTTTTATTTTTAATTTTCATAACATATAATTTACCATTCTGCTATTTAGTTTATGATAAAATCCATTAATCTTTTGCATTGTCACTTAAATTTTTATTCATTTATGTACAATAATAAAATTTGCTGTAATAGTTGATAATGCATTATTTTATATGTACTATTGGTATTATATATATTTAATATTTATGTTATATTTCTATATTTTATAATTATTTAGGGGAGATTCAAAATATATCGAAATATAGTCACATACAAATATTTGAATACAATTTCAGAATATTATTTTTCACAATGCATTTATTTTGTTTGAAACCTTTATTAAAGCACACAAATTAAATATTAACATATATCAATATTAAAATCAGCTGCTTTAAAATATGTTTCAAACATACACTCTGATACTTCACTGCACATGAACAGTCCTCTGATACTTCACTGCACATGACAATATTTCCAATTATGTGGTACAATTCAACATAAAGAAATGTACACCATCTCTGCTTCACTGAATGCATGTTTCCATGCAGTCCACAGTAGAAGGCTTATTACTGATGTTGCAGAATGTTTGCAGAGTTGTGTTCTTTGTGAAAGACGCAAAAGAGAAGCTTCGTTTCTTCATTCCTCGGCAACTTTAATGCATCTGCATCCTCAGAATACTGGGAGAGATGAAAGTAAAACTACAGCCCTTCCTTAAAATATTAATGTACAGTGCCTCCAGGATGCTGCTTATAGCTCAGATCGATCTGTCCAGAATAATAGTCATATCTGAAATGAGAATACAATTGGATACTCATTAGGTATTTCAAAGTAATAATAATAATAATAATAATAATAATAATAATAATAATAATAAAAGGACAAAGCACAGTCACAGGTTAATGCATGGCCACAAATGCAGATTTAAAGGTTTTATTTCTCTTCCTCATCCTGTTCTCTACTTTCAGCTCCTGGCTTTATACTGACAATCCAAAAATACCATAATTAAATTACTGTTAAAATAAAAGATACAAAAATGTATATTAAATTAACTAATTTTCATTCATACCATTTAGTGTTATCCAAGACAGGTCTCCTGTAGGTCTGAGAAAATAATAATAATAATAATAATAATAATAATAATAATAATAATAATAATAATAATAATAATAATATATTAAAAGCTATTTTTTGTCCTCCTTATGCTTTTACTGGAGAGGTAAACCAAGTCTCTGTTACAGCCATATTCTTCAGGTTAGTTATTGTGTTATATTCTTCATACGGTTTTTTCAGTCAAACACCATTTGTTAAAATGGGCACACTGTTTTCTTTGTCTCTCAGGCAGGGGGGTGTAATCTATATGAGCGCTCCGGCATGTTTCTCTCTCCAGCAGGCCTGCAGAAATTTACCCCTACAAATCTGACTGTCCTTTCCTCAGATATATTACATTTAACCTTTGCGTTTGACTAGATGCACCCTACAGCGTTTCTATGATAAACAATAAGTGTGCGATAATTGATAATGAATGACAGCTATGACTTCTGATAAAGAACAACCAATAAAAAACAGCTTCATGATCATTGAAAAAGAAGTACAAAAAGCTTCATGATCGTTGGACAGGAAGCAGTGAAGTATCAGAGGAGTCCGTATTGACTCTCACAGACTGTATCTGAGATGCTGTTCTCTGTATTTCATGTGTGTGACTGTGAACCCTGCGGTGTCTGTGATTCCTCCTTAACTGTGATTGGGCTACAGATAATTTCCTGTCCTTACTAGACTGGTGTTTCCTCCTCATTTTACTCTTGTTTGAAGTAATTTGTCTTCCAGGCTAACAATGATAAATTCTTTTTTTTTCATAATTTTAATTTCAATTATCATTTCAAACAATAATGTGTGCTACACAGATATGGATAAAGCACAAACAAAGACTTCATTAAACAAAGTGAAATAACAGGCAATTTGTTTATTTAGTGTTTCAGAAGATTATTATTGTGTCTATGAATATTTATTAACAATTTTAGCAACATTCTCCAACAGGAGTTTTTGTGGATAAACATCAGAGAAAGGATGAATTTTTTTGTTTCAGTCATTGTGCAGTGCTTAAACTGAGTGACCCCAGAAATATTCTGAAACTTTCTGAAAGCCTTTTATACACTTACTGGAATATTAATTTTGCTGTTTGCAGTTTTTGTGCAGTTATGCCATTTGACGTGCTTCATTGTTATAGCAGAGTTCAGTGGGCTAGACTCAGGAAAGAATGGATTATTCTGACAGCCGGCAGCAGTCAGTGGACTCAGAGGTGCAGGGAATCCCGGGTCAGAGGAGATCCTAAAACAGCCCTGAGAAAAGGCAGACGTGCTTTCAGCAGAGGCTGATGAACAAGCCTTTAGGTGTCACTGTGCTTTAAAGGATAATGCCACTTCCCTGCAGCAAGGTGCACGTGTTCTGATCATACTTTTGCAAGTCGTTGTGGATAAGAACATCTGCTAAGCGACTAAATGCAATGTAAATGCATTTTCGGGTATCTGTTGCTTAACGGTAGTTCAGAATGTTAAAGCATTTTTCTGTGTCTGTGTGTCAGTAGTTTTTCTCCCCCCTTTCCTGCTGATGCGGCTGCATCCTGGTACTCTTCCATGGCACATGCTTTCAGAAACAGCTTGTTGAAAGTGTAAATCCAGAGGACAGCCTTTTGGAGCTGCCTCTTTAAGAGCCATTAAAGGGAGTGAGCTGGGAGGACAGTGATGAGGCTTAGGTGATGTTTGCACGCTCTTTCCCAACAGGAAGAACCCATACGGCTGTTCCTCTCCATTCTCAAGCACAGTTCTGCCGTCTGCCTTCAGACACATTGTGCAGAGCAATTACCGGCCATTAACTGCACCCGTAACAATGCAGTTGTAACGTTACGTAATGCAGTTTTCACCATTGTTCCTGAGCTCCAACCCCTCACAGCGGCAATCAGAATAATTTTCTTTCCTTTCTAAAAATGATCAAATCCATGTGCCTCTTTACTTCCATCTGAAGCAGACTCGCTGAGCCCCCTTGGCAGCTCCTGACCTCTCAGACTGCAGCAGAGTGAAGTCAAGTGTTGTGTCTGTCTGAGACTCCCTCTCTTTAGAGGAGCTTTTCACGCCTCCATTCAGCCTGTGACCCCAAGTAGGGAGACACACCTGCTACACACCAGTAACCCCACAAACGCTGCAGTGACCCCAGAAACACTGCAGTAACCCCACAAAAGCTGCAGTAACCCCACAAAAGCTGCAGTGACCCCACAAAAGCTGCAGTAACCCCACAAATTCAATTATCATTTCAAACAATAATGTGTGCTACACAGACATGGATAAAGCACAAACAAAGACTTCATTAAACAAAGTGAAATAACAGGCAATTTGTTTATTTAGTGTTTCAGAAGATTATTATTGTGTCTATGAATATTTATTAACAATTTTAGCAACATTCTCCAACAGGAGTTTTCAGCCTGTGACCCCAAGTAGGGAGACACACCTGCTACACACCAGTAACCCCACAAACGCTGCAGTGACCCCAGAAACACTGCAGTAACCCCACAAAAGCTGCAGTAACCCCACAAAAGCTGCAGTGACCCCACAAAAGCTGCAGTAACCCCACAATTTCAATTATCATTTCAAACAATAATGTGTGCTACACAGATATGGATAAAGCACAAACAAAGACTTCATTAAACAAAGTGAAATAACAGGCAATTTGTTTATTTAGTGTTTCAGAAGATTATTATTGTGTCTATGAATATTTATTACATTCATTCATAGTACAAAACACTACAGGGATAATAGTATAATGCTGAAGTGAAGCTGAATTAACACACAGCTATAACAGAAGAATCTCCTCCACTCTGAATAACTTCAGTCTTAAGTAGTATTACTGTTAAATGGTGGAACTCAAAATGTGTTATTAAAAATATTGACACATAAATTCTGGTTACAAGTAACGTCTGTTTGTATATTATTGTGCCCCAGAGCCTGATTTTGGCTTTTACGTTTAATTAACAATGTAGCCTACCTGTTTCATCTGAAAAGCATAAATTCTGTATTTTCTAATATCCCTCATCATTTCAGTCTGACACACTGGTACAGCAGGTTATGTGCTGCTCTTCAGTGCAAATTCATGAATCTAGCACTTTTACAGACAGGAAGGATGCTGTAGATACAGAACCTGGGGTCGGGATGGAGTGTGTGTGTGTGTGTGTGTGTGTGTGTGTTTTAGGGGTGTGATCTTAATATTAATTTCAGTTATGTCTTTAGATGATTATGAAGTCTAAACCTGTTCACACTGAGAATGAGAAAAATCTCATATTTATATAAAAAGTTTGTCTTCCTGAAGGTGACAGGGGAAGAAAAGCAGTATTAGAGAGCTGTGTGAGTATTTTCCTCCCCAGATAATACCGCGATTGTTAACCAGAATAACCTTCAGTGAGAAACACAGGCTGACATTTCCTTCCTGCCCTGAGCTGATGGAAATATCCCATCAGCTCGTCAGCGCGGCGGGTGTGTGTCCCGGGGCGGGTGACAGGAGCCAGGGAGGGGCCTGGTCCCGTCACTCAGCCGCTTTAATGGGCCTAAAGAGGCTGTTTGATTGCTGCCGTGTGGCTGACAGACAGGGATTCAGAAATGTATGCACTATCACAAACTCCCACATACATCTCTCCTTTACAGGAGCAGTAAAATCAAACAGCGTTTCCTTCTCCGCTCTTTGAACGAGGCAGACTGCTCTGACCGTGTGGAAAGATACACATTTTAAAAAGCACTCAGAACCCCCACACAAATCTCACATTTCCCTCATTTCCCATGCTGCACTCTACTGCCCATGAAAAGATTCAGCAGACCTGAGAACAGAGAATCAGGTCTCAGAGAATCATCAGCAAAAAATACTGTATTTGAATATGGCCATTCTGTCAGGCTAATTAGCTTGTCAAAAAAGTAATATTTGAAGCTGAAGACACTGAATTTAGGCTTTATAGAGACATTAAATTTGTCTACAATTTAACTTTCAGAACCTTGTCACAAAACACTCAACAATTATTTTAATGCTTTTCCCCCTTTATGGGACCCTAATTTGGAACGGCTATTTGTACTCTAGGCCTTGCTCGCCATGGCTAGCTCTGCTCTCACACAGAGGCAAACACACTCCTCTGATACTCACTCACACACACACACACACACACACACACACACACACACACACACACACACACACACACACACTTCCTCTCTCACCCACACACACACACACACACACACACACACACACTTCCTCTCTCACCCACACACACACACACCCTCTTTCACCCTATCTCACACTCACACACACACACACACACACACACACACACACACACACACACACACACTTCCTCTCTCACCCACACACACACACACTTCCTCTCTCACCCACACACACACACCCTCTTTCACCCTATCTCACACTCACTCACACACACACACACACACACACACACACACACACACACACACACACACACACACACACACACACACACTCTCTCTCTCTCTCTCACAAACACACACACACACAGTCACACACACACACACACACGCACACACACACTCACACACTCACACACACACACACACACACACACACACAGCTGTTTCTCACACTGACCTTAACCAATGAGCCAATCAGGAGCTCCCACAGCAGATACACATCACCTGCACTCACCTCTGCTGCAGCACAAAAATCCAACAATTACATTTGCATTGGAGTTACTGTAGTTTGAATGACATAAAATAATGTCATGAAATATGCAAATAACATTTTAATTTGGAGGAAAACAAATAGCTGAGCAACACAGATAGATACGGTGAATATTCGTTCTTTATTATCTATCTTATTTATAAATAATACAAAATAATATAGAAGATAATTATCAATAAAGAAATACAGACACACACACACACACACACACACACGCGCACAAACACAAAAAGCTCTAGCAGGAATGAATGAATCAATGTTTTTATGGGGATAGAAATACATTTCCATATGTTTGTTCCTGCAGGGGAGACAGAGAGCAGTCCTCTCCTCCAGCACTAAAGTGGCTGTGGAACAGGACTCAGGTGGAGGAGGTTTTGTTCATACTGACCTGTTGAAGAGATGTGGTACAGTGCATATCACCTGACTGCCTGTAGAGAAACTGCACACAAACCATGTGGGGTTTTTACCCTCCAAAACAGGGTCTCTGGCACACGTCTCTGACAGTGATAATCCCCTCAGTTAACAGGAATGAAAGGAAATGAATGATCACACATAGATTCAACTACTTTGCTAAATCAATCTGCCTTAATGCAATAATTGTAATGAATTAATCACAGCAAATTGAGTCACACTTCCCATTAAACCAAAGTGAGAGGTCTGTGCCTGTGCCACTACAATAGATAATAATTTAAAGGGCTGTAATCGGGGTTTAGCTTCTGATAGCAGCACCCTGCTGAGCGCAGAGGCTTCATTACGGCTGTCTTCTGACGGTGCAATGCTCTCCAACACCTCCTTCCCCATCTCTCACTCTGCCCTGACGCTCCCAAATGGGGGAGGAGGAGTGACGGTTTGGCATCTTTCCCTCTGGCATTCTTTGTTTAGCCTAGTACCCCTCACCAGGTTTCACCTGTGTCACGTTGAATATGTCCCCCTCTCCCTCCCTCTCTGGAGCATGTGTGCATGTTTACACTGTAACAGCATCAGGTGAACTAGGAGCAGCTAATGGTGCTCCGTGATGAATGAGCCATGAGCATCACTGTAAAGCACAACACCAGGCTGGGTTTAACAGCGACCGGTGGGACAGTGTCTTTACACAGACCACAGTAATGACAGGTGTTTCTCTCTGAGTTAAGAGCACTAATACATCCCTGCTGGATCCTATGCCTGGATGAAAGCTTATGAAAGAAAATAACTGCAATATTGCATTTATGTTCACAATGCATTACATTTTACTTACATTTTAAAAATGCAAATTTTCAGTGAAAAATTTTCAGTTGTAAAGGCTTGAGGTTTTTTGTCATAACTTAAAGAGAGATAAAGAGATATCATAACCCTATGATTTCATGACTTACTTTAACACCGGCATCTTGATTTATGTCATCTTGTAATAAAAAGAGTGAGCTCTGAGGAAAAACACCTGCCTGAAATGTGTTAGGTATGTGGGCAGTGTGGAGCGGTCTCACATACCTGTGCAGCAGCTGTGGAGGAGAGTGTGCTGTCCCTCCCCGTGGCGCAGTGTGCTGTCCCGTGGTGCAGTGTGCTGTCCCTGTGGCCGCAGTGTGCTGTCCCCGTGGCGCAGTGTGCTGTCCCTGTGGCCGCAGTGTGCTGTCCCTCCCCGTGGCGCAGTGTGCTGTCCCTGTGGCCGCAGTGTGCTGTCCCCGTGGCGCAGTGTGCTGTCCCTCCCCGCAGTGTGCTGTCCCCGTGTGTGCTGTCCCTCCCCGTGGCCGCAGTGCAGTGTGCTGTCCCCGTGGCGCAGTGTGCTGTCCCTCCCGTGGCGCAGTGTGCTGTCCCCGTGGCGCAGTGTGCTGTCCCTCCCCGTGGCGCAGTGTGCTGTCCCTCCCCGTGGCACAGTGTGCTGTCCCTCCCTGTGGCCGCAGTGTGCTGTCCCCGTGGCGCAGTGTGCTGTCCCGTGGCGCAGTGTGCTGTCCCCGTGGCCGCAGTGTGCTGTCCCCGTGGCGCAGTGTGCTGTCCCTGTGGCTGCAGTGTGCTGTCCCCGTGGCGCAGTGTGCTGTCCCTCCCGTGGCGCAGTGTGCTGTCCCCGTGGCGCAGTGTGCTGTCCCTCCCCGTGGCGCAGTGTGCTGTCCCCGTGGCTGCAGTGTGCTGTCTCCTCTCCTCAGCGCTGGCCGCGTTAGCTGCATGTTTCTGCTCCTGCTGTGGAAGCAGCTCTGGATAAATCAGCTGAATGCAGCTGCAGGTGTAGCATGTGCATATTCACCCCCATTAATTTTCAGCATTATGATTTTTAAAAATATACAGTGCTTACAATGGGCCATCTTCAGATTTACAAATAAAAACAAATGTACAGTATATAATTGATAGACAATACATGAACGATACATTCTAACTTTGCCAAGACGTTTTGCATAAAAAGTGTCATGTTTATGAACAATTTGATTGGTTTAGTGTAAAATGTGTAAAATGCACATTAATGTCACTTTATTTGGTAACAAAAAATATTATTTACAATGTAGTGTATGCAGTGACACACACAACTGCAGTGCGTAGTGGCAGTGTTACATAGTGGTTAAGGAGCAGGACTTATAACTGAAAGGTTGCCGGTTCGATTCCCTGCACTGCTGCTGTACCCTTGGGCAAGGTACTTAACCCACAATTGCCTCAGTAAATATCGAGCTGTATAAATGGATAACATTGTAAAATAAATAAATAAACAGTAAATGATGTAAGTCGCTCTGGATAAGAGCATCTGCTAAATGCCAATAAAGCAATGCAGTCATCAGGAAAGGAAAGAATCTTCTTACAAACAATATCTCGCCTGGGGTAGCAGCTCCACCTGGAATTTAACTTTGTGACTGTTTCTAAATGAAGCCACCAGGGATGTCTTCTCAGTTATTCTTGGTTGAAACTAAAACATGAACAAATGCTCTCTGAACACAGGTGAAAAATGAACCAGGTGTGTCCTTGAGTATGAGCTGAACATGAGACTATGATGTAGTGTCTGGTGCGTGTTGCCATGGGAACGCTGTCCTTGCCGAATTGTTGGGAACTGAATTGGGAGTTCAGCATGACCTGCCGTGGCCAGTGCTGTATTACCCAGCTCTCAAAAACCAATGAAATCTCTCTCCTCAAAACCCGAGAAAATGTGCTCGGTTCAGAGTCTAAGACTTTGAAAATTGAGCGTCAGGTCTGAAAGTGCGGTGCTGCTCAATACTTTTCCACTTCACTGTGGGGTCTGCAGATAAATCATTGTGTCTGAAGATTATTTCTGAACCTAATGAGTGGCACTTGAGGCGAATGAGTTCTGTGTAACGAGCACCCAGCGTGAGCTTTACAGAGGAGAATCAGGGAGGACCTCTCCCTCTGGCAAGAACGCCGTCTGACTGATGGATTTCATCTGAACAGAAGAAAAACACCTGAAACTGTTTTTAATTCCATCTGATGCTTCTCTAGTTTTTCATACAGACAAAGAAAGGTTTTGATTTGTTGGATTTTTCTCTCTGTTGTGCTCTCTTCCCCTCTTCCACACCTCTCTTTTTTCCAGTTCAGTACCGCGGCGCGTGGTGCTGTCCGCCACACGGCACGCCTGGTCAGCTCCTGACCGCTGACACGCCACGACTCTGACGGCTGATTGGCAGGCCAGCTGGTGATGTAGGGCATGCAGACTGTCCCACTGGGCACGCAGCCAATCACAGCGCAGAAAATGTTAAGCTGACCATCTCTGAGAGCGCTGGCCTTGTGTGCAGATCTTAAAGAATGGAAATGGTTTTACTGTCTGAAAGTTCATGGCAGAGTCGGCGTAGCGGCGCTTTCTCTCGCTCACATTCAGTACTGCAGTGGATACAGAGCTGTGGGGAAAGTCCTGTGACCTGCACATCCTCCACTACGCTGAGCAGGTGGTGTGTGTGTGTGTGTGTGTGTGTGTGTGTGTGTGTGTGTGTGTGTGTGTGTGTGAAATACACCCCCTCCCAGCAGGCGACAGGTCCCATTTCAAACATGGCCAGCGAGTGCTTTGACCAGCTGAGCCACTCTGAAGTGTATAACACCCACGGTGGAATTTTTTTTTACAGTGGAGTTCATTCAAGTGGCATTTTTAAAGGGTGGAGTTTTTTAGAGTGGGGTTTATTCAAGTGGTATTTTTAAGGGAGGAGTTTTTTAGAGTGGGGGTTTTTTAGAGTGGATGTTTTACAGTGAATTTTTTTTAGGATGGATGTTTTTAGAGTTGATGTTCTCAGAGTGGAGTTTTTTTTAGAGTGCAGTTTATTGAAGTGGATGTTTTAGACTGGTGTTTTTTTTAGAGTGTATGTTTTTGGAGTGGAGTTTTTATGGTGTTCTATTACTGAAGTGGAGCAGTGATATCTGTTATTCCTCCTGCACTCCTGCAGTTCCTGGCTTTCAGTGTTGCTGCTCACTGTTGTAACCTGACCGAGCAGCGCTGCAGCCCCCAGCGACTCAGAGCCCAGCGGCTGAGAGCCCAGCGACTCAGAGCCCAGCGGCTGAGAGCACGATCCTGCCCGTTCCCCGCGTTTCTGCATCCTGGAGTCACCTCTTTCGACAGTACAATCCCTCTGCCTGCAGTGTGATGTTTGATCAGGAATCAGTCAGACAGTAAAGATACATCACACAGGACTTCTGAGATTCTCAGTGATGCACTGGGAGGCGCAGCTGAGTGCAGAACCTGTGTCACGCTGTTCAAGGGCTCCAAAACACAGCCTTTAGCCAACAGGAAACCAGACCTGTTGCCATCTCATTTACCTGTTCAGAAAAGCATAAATGTGTGTCAGAAATGACACAGATATGACCGCTCTGGCCCCAGGTAAAGGGCAGGAGTGTGTGTTTTCCTCAACGCAGTCTCCCTCCCTGCCTCTCTGCAGTGTGTGCAGCGTGTGACTGTGTAAACACGCACTCTGCTTGGGGGGTGTGTGGGGGGTGTGCGGGGGGGGCTGTGTGTGTGTTTCTGCTGCTTGTTTCTCCTGCAGAGATGAGGACAGGGGTCTTTCTGATGGAGATGTCAGGCTGTCAGATGAGCATTTCAACATTTTCCAAAAATGCCTCCCCTCTCCCCACACAGACGTTTGCTGCTGAAATCACATTTCCATGGTTACTATCACAGCGGAAAGCCCAGCCCTGCAGACATGGCTGCGCGGCAGTCCTTCTGTGTGCCCACCGCGGGGTGACTTAACGCTCTGAACCCGAATGATGCCGTGCGGAACCAGCATGTAAGGGTGCTTGTGAAGCAGAAGGAAGCAATTTTTAGTGACACAAATCTGAGGCCCCCTCTCAGGATACCTCCCATGAGAGACGCACCAGCAAACCGCAGTGATTCATCTGTGACTGTAAGAATGGATGCTGATGAGGGGCGTGTGGCTGCGTTTGGAGTGTGTTACTGATGCTCTCTGCTGCGGTGCCGTCTGAGAGCCAGTCCCTCTCAGCCGCGTCACTGCGTCAAACTCTCACCTTCGAAACATTCACATCATCAAACATTCATGACATGTTTGAAATATTTGGTAAATGAATTAAAAATGTATGTAAATGTCTGAAACATTTACGGAAATGTATGAAACATTTAAGATGTGAAACTTTTACTTGATGTATAAAATATGTGTTGAATGTATGAAACACGACTACATGATGACAGAGGCTGCAACCCGTCTGATCTCTGCAAGTACTCGCAGGTGAAGGAATCAGTGCAGGAGTCACAGAATCTGAGTGCTGTGGGGCAGGTGACAGGTGAACACCACGGCAGGGTACCAGGGAGGACACAGAGTCACAGAACTGCCAAAGCAAAGACACGTTTGTCTTGAATTATTAAATGTATTTGTAAATGTATTCATTCCCCATTACAGCTTCACACATATCTGATATTCAAACATCTGTGGCAGCAACAATGTCAACATTCGTTCGGGAACAAGATCAGTGTTCAGCATTTCAAAAATGGTCAAACAAATCCAGCCACATTCTACATGAATAATGTATGTGGGCCGAACTTCATTTGTATCCTAAAGACAAGAAGGAATGTCAGTTAACATTTGTTGTCATCACACTAGATATTCATTAATAGCAGTTTTATATTATGCCTAAACTGAAGGGACTTAGCGCTTAGATTAATCTTAGACTAAAATTAGATTTCAATGAAAATTCCACTAGATGACTATGAATCGACAAATTCTAAAGTTCAGAAAAAAATCACCAAAAATTACACCGTTAAACAGAGCAAAAGCAGTTTTCAGTTAACCCAGTGTGTTATTCCCTGTGAGGGACTCTTCAGCACATCAATGCTGGCTGCACCTGGTCTAGGCGAAATATAAAGGCGCAGTTAAGGGGGTCTGTTTGCTGCATACTAATGAGAATTACCTTACGAGACCTGGGCCTGAGCCAAGCAGACAGGGTACAGAGCCAGAGGCAGTGCTTCACTCACAGTGTGACTCCAGCCAGCTCCACCACACTCACAGAGCAGGCTCACAGGCTACATTAGCTTAGCACACAGCTTACACAGCTTACATATACACATGTAAATATACACTTCATGACTGTACATACACACACACACACACACAGCACACACATACATACACACACATTCATACACACACATACACACACACACATACACACACACACACACATTCATACACACACATTCATACACACACGCACGCGCACACTCACACTCACTCTCACACACTGCACACACATACACACACATTCATACACACACATTCATACACACACGGACACGCACACTCACACTCATTCTCACACATGCACGTACACACACACACACACAGCACACAGCACACACACACACACAGCACACACACACACACACACACTGCACGCACACACTGCACACACACACACACACACACACACACTGCACGCACACACAGCACACAGCACACACACACACACACACACACACACACACACAGCACACAGCACGCACACACACAGCACACACACACACACACACAGCACACAGCACACACACACTGCACACACACACACACACAGCACACAGCACACACACACACACACAGCACACACACACACACTGCACGCACACACTGCACACACACACACACACACTGCACACACACACTGCACACACACACACTGCACACACACACACACACACACACACACACACTGCACACACACACACTGCACACACACACACACACACACACACACACACTGCACACACACACACACACACACTGCACACACACACTGCACACACACACACACACACACACACACACACACACACACACACACACACACACACACACACACACACACACACTGCACACACACACACACACACACACACACTGCACACACACACACACTGCACACACACACACACACACACACACTGCACGCACACACTGCACACACACACACACACACACACTGCACACACACACACTGCACACACACACACTGTATACTGCACACACACACTGCACACACACACTGCACACACACACACTGCACACTGCAGACTCAGACACGCAGCCCCTGATGCAGGAGCACAGAGGCAGAGCGGCCCTGTGCTTTGCTGGACTGCACTCATGTTTGCAAGGTATGAGCTGCTGTATATAAAGTGATTCAGACACATTTCAAAACCTGCTCCTGCCCATGCATAGATCAGATTACTCTAAACAAAGATTCCTTTTCTGTGCAGACCTTCAGGCTTGTCCTGATGTGTGCCTGGAGATGGAGAGTTTCCACAGAGGAGCTGATTCAGACTGGTGGTTCTGCTATGGAATTATGGGAAGCAATCATAGATACCATCTCAAAGCATTTCATTCCTCTCTGCACCCACACCTGACCTGAGATCAGTGGTTTTGTCTGTGAAATGTCCATTTTCTGATGGGAGTCTAATGTTCATACTAATGGGTGAGTTTTAAAGAGTCCAGAGCTGGTGGTGGGAGTCCTGCCCTTTAAAAAGCTCCTCCACCTTGCATGCCAAAGGAAACAACTGAAGGAAAACAGCACAAATGTAGGCTGGTGTTGCTGATGTGCGAGTTCAACACAGACCCAACAAAAGTGAGAAAACATCAGTATTTCAGTGAAGTTTCACTTCGAAGAAAATGCTCTCTCAGACTGTGGGGGGTAAGTGGGAAACTAATCCAATGCACTTATAAGAAACACATCTGCCCTGGACAATCTGAATCTGATAGTTGTTTCTTAAAATGCACATTATGAATGAATGGATAAAATAGAAATGTGTTAAACATTTCTGTCTTCATTGAGATACGATTGTAGCTAAATTTTTCAAACAAGAAAAGTATATTTGAATATACAGGGTTATTATCAAATACTATATTAAATAAATGAAAATCACAGCATGGCTCAGGTATTTCACTGACCCTGAGTGAACTGCTAGAAGGATGTTTTATTGTCATTCCAGGACTTGTTGTACATGACAGGGAACGAAATGAGGTAGAGCTGTATAGACTTCAATGCCACAGTGATGTCAATGCCCTTAACTAAAATCTTTCAAACATGAAATAATAATTTGACGGGTGTTAATTATTTCTGATTGTGTGAGGGGTAATGGGTGCTATGTACCTGACACATGGCTCAGTCTGTGTTTATTGTCCTTTCCAGTGTGACCCGTGTTGCTCTGGCCGCAGGTGCTGGGCTTGTCTTCTGTCTGCCTCCTACTTCCTGATGCTCCCTCTTTCAGAGTCTTTACAGTCAGTCAGGGCACCTTTCTTGGCTGCATCTGATTGGCTGCTCAAAAGAAGACCAACACAACATTCAAGAGGTGTCACTTTTTATCAACACAAAGCATCTGTCCTTTTCCTTCCATGGCAACTGGCCTCTTAACACTGAGCACAACTTTACTTTTCTCAAAATGTTTTATGTTCCAGGTGCTTTGGTAATTAATGTAAGATACAGTAGGATATTCACTGTATTCCAATTGAATAGCATTTTTCACTTATTGCTGTTGAACCTGCCTCTCTTTTTATAAGTTTAATACCTAAAATTCTCTTTTTATGAGTTTAATACCTAAAGTACTGCATTCACCCAAGACTCCAAGTCAATACTCTGAGAAATGTGCTTCTGTTCAGAAAAAAGCATAAATCAGTCTTTAGTATGTTAGCATGTTAGTCAGATATTAGCAATTAGAAATAACAGGCACACTCTGTATTTCTAAATATCATAAGGATATCTTCAGCACAATCAATGCCAAATGTAAATGATATGTTAAATTAATTCCTTGAAATCCAGTAGCAAAAATTGAAGTTTGTGTGTGCTAATGATTTCTTACACAGGAGAAGATAATTCTCATGAGAAAAACTTGGTGTTTTGTACCATAGGAAAAAAATGACTTGAACGAGCAAAAAATTTCCCTACCATTGGAAACAATAGATAATTCAGTTCTTTAGAAAGCTTTGCAGCTTTGGAAGTGGTTATCATTCAACCATATTCTCACCTTGAGATACACTTAATTGAATACATTCTAAATTGTACTTTAATCTCTGAAATGTCACAAAAGCAGATTTATTCAATTTTAGCCCCTTTTGAAAGAAAGATCTGTTTGTGTTCGGTGACATTGAACATGCACTTTCCATGTAAATGAAAAAATATTTCTTTCATGCAAAGGTAGAAGTGCCTATTGAAAGGGAGCTTCTCCCTGAAGACTTGGCCTTACGGTTGTCCCTGAACCCTGGAGCTGCTTTCTGCTCATTGTCCTGAAGCTCCAGAGTTCACAGCCCACAATAAAACAATGAATACAGCCAAACAGAGAGAAATCAATGTTTTCTCTCCTCATTCTGTCTTTTTTTGTTGTTTCTTGAATGTGTCAGAATGTCAGGGCTAAACATCTATACTCTTGCAGGAAGGGAGTTAACACCTGTGTTTGGTCCAATAAGAGGCTCTTTGAATGCAGCAGGAATGAAAGGCAGAGGCAGCAAACCTGGCTTCCAGCAACTCCTGTCCCCACACACTGCAACACACTCAAGTCATGGATCCTATGAAATTAAGAAAATAAATATTACAAGCATAAAATGTGGCAAAACCCCAAAAAAATTACTTAAAATGAGTCCAAATCACAGGTGGAGGAAAAAAACCCCAAAAGAACAAAAGGTGCTTAAAATGTAAAGTGAACATGGAGAAGAGAATGGAGCCACTTTGAAGAGTCAAAGTGTGTGTGTGTTTGCATGCATGCATGAGTGTGTGTGTTCATATGTGCATGTGTACATGTGTGTATGCATGTTTGTGTGTGTATGTGTGTTTGTGTGCACATGTGTATATGTATGTATGTGTGTGTATGTGTGCGTAAATGTGTGTGTGTGTGCGTGTACGCGAGTGTGTGTGTATGTGTGCATACATGCAGGTGTAATCTGAACAGCACAGAATGATACGTGGATGCGTTGACCTCATTTCTCTGGCTTCAGACCTGTACATCATGATGCCGTGCAGTTCAGACTCCTCCATCACAGTGATCGATCCGGCAGCCTTGTCCTGGGAGCGAATGCAGATCTGAATGCAGAGGCTTTGTTTCTCTCAGGTCTTGGTGCCACTAGCTCCAGCAGTCTGAAGCACTTCTGCGCACGGACACGCGTGGCATTGGGGGAAGGTCTGGAGCCTGCATGTGACCTTGCAAAGCACTTTACAGTATTAGAACTGAGAGCTCGTGGCGATAAAGAGAGCAGCTTTCAGACAGGCTTGACTGCAGGCGAAGACGTCAATGATTGAGCTGCCCGTAATAAGTGTGTGTGTGTATAAATTCCCTCCATATTAATCTGGAAGAATGTTCTTTATTCTTCAACCATTATAGCTCTGCACAGAGCAAAATCATATTGTTCACAAATTATGCTTTTTATTCTAAAAAATCAAGCGTTTGATGTATTATCTGTTCACACCTCTATAGTATTTTGTAAGTCCTCTGGCATGGAGTGTGTGAGGACAGGCTAACAGACTCTGGCACTTCTGAGGGGAGACTTTCACCATGCCTCTGGACACACGTGCTCTGGGTCTTTCAGATATTTTGTTTTTTGTTTGTGAACTGCTTTCTCAAGTTCTAAACTGAAATATTTGATTAGACTGAAGTATGGATTTGGAAACAGCCAGAATGTGGATTCTGGGCTCAGGTAAGCATGTCTGCGGGGTTTGGCGGAATCCTTTGCCATGCAATGGAATTCCCATTTTCAGGAAGGCTTCACCATTTATGGAATGTGAACTTTTAAAGATATGAAATGATCATAATAACTGATCTGTTTGTGAGGACAGGAAATTCTGTATCCATGCCTGCTCTCCCCAAACCAATCCAAACCAGCAAATGATGCACATAAACTGCCTGCCAGCTGTCTAAGTTGTCTGTGTTCAAGGGTCTTCTCCCTGGCTATTGTAAAATATTGTTTTTGATTATAATATGACTGCTTAATGATATATTGCTGCATAATTATGTATTATGTTTCATTATTGTATGAAAAACACCCGCTCTCCTCCCAAACACATGATGCTGAGAATGCTTCCTCTCCTAGCGGTCCCAGGCCAGGTCTGCACAGGAGGACGCCACAGGCTCCATACAGGCAGACTGCAGGGTCCCTGTGTGTGATGACACAGATGAGCCCTGGCTGACCCCCCTTTTCCCTGGAAGCATGAAGCCAGTTTGTTTTGCGGAGGTGTGCTTCCGGTCACTGACGGCTGATGACACAGCTGGAATCGAGCTCGGGTCGCAGAGCTCAGCTTGGGCTCAGAGTGAACACCTCACCTGCTGAGCCACTCAGGAGCCCCCAGTGCCTGATAAACATGAAGTTTCTTCACTAGGCTTGCAGCAGAGTGAGTAGTTTTTTTTCCTCAATTCTCGGTCTCTTTTTCTGGATTTAGTATTAACAATGGCTTGGTTTTGCCAATTAGAAGAAGAGAGGGAACTGTGGAGGTTCTTAACTTGAAAGTAACAGACTTCTAAACTGAACAGATTCGTTCATATTGAACAGATTTGCTCAGAAAACGGACTCACTGCTGGATCCTGGAAGTTTTGGACGAGCGTTTTTGGAAAGATGATTTTGCTCTTCGCCTCCTGTGGCGGCTCGGCTGCCGGTGATGTTAGATCTCGCGCTCCTCCCCGGTGCCTCTCTCCTCTCCGAGCGTCTCAGACCCCACGCCTCCTCCAAATGAGACTCACTGCTCTGCATTCCCTCTTCAGGTGTCTTTGATAGATTTGACATTTTCATTCCTGGTGTGTGAGGAAAACCTAATCACAGGCAAAACTGTATTTCACTTTGTTTTCTGGACATTTTTGCTCCTCTCCTAAATTAATTTGCAGTTCAGCAGAAACCATTTCCAGACAAAAGAAATACCGCCTGTGGCATTGAGCGGATTTCTGTTTGGGCTGGAGTCTGTGGAGCCAGCCTCACCCGGCCATCAGGATGAACACCACAGGCAAACAAAAACAAAGATGGGAGATGCAGACACAAGCAGGTAAAAGGGGCTCATACCTGCAGGTGTAACTGCTTCTGCCGGCTGAGGTGATGGCACAAGGTGGTGTCTGCAAACTTCCATCCAGATTCTTCCTTTAAAACACCAACAATGTTTTTATAAAATCTAAAAGGGATTATATAATGATAAAAAACTGCTCTGCCATTTTTTGTCATACTTGACTCTCTGTCAGGCAGTTACTTTGATGTCTTTTATCAGAGCAAAGACACTGCAGAGTCTTTATTGATCTCACTCTTTTGATCTCAGTTCTTTAGTTGTTCTTGTCAGCATGGCGTTGACCCCGCCCTACAGGGGACCTTAGTCATTGAAAGGATGACCGAAAACTGCCCGACAACAGCTGAGGGTTGGCCCACGTCTCTGGCCCGCTGCCAAATACCGTTTGATAAGCTTATATAGCGGAAAGGAGAGTGCGACACATTCACTCTGAATTTAATTTCTAAATGAAACTAGAAAGTGGTCCTGTTTGCACACTCTCAATCCTCTCACAGTTCCTCTGAACAGAACTTCCAGCACAAAGCTGCGCTGAGAAGTGAAATCGAGTTTCATTAACATGCTTCAGCACCGCTGAATGAGTGAGAAAAACTTTCTGAATAAAACCCAGCGCTCATGGCCCGGGAGCTCTGGGAATCACTCAGGCCAGGGCCAAACTGCAGACTGTCCCAGATCAATGTATCAGTAAAGTTCTTCCCTGAGCCGTAGAGAATTATGCCAGACGCCAGATCCTGCAGCCAGCGACAGCAGTGTTTCCCAGAGTGATTGACACTATAGACTGCATGGCATTAGACCTGCAGCAGTAAGAACATCGCCTGCCCCTGGAACAGAATCAAATACCCCTAGGAGCTGTGCTGCTCACATGTGGAGCTGGGGTTGTTTTTACACTCCAATCAATCAATCTCCTACCACGCTGGTAATATTATGATAAAATAAATGTAACAAAAAACACATGATGCCTTTATATATGCATAAATAAATAAAATGCGTGGCAGTGTAGCATAGTGGTGAAGGAGCAGGACTTGTAACCGAAAGGGTGCAGGTTTGATTCCCCACGGGGACCCTGCTGCTGTACCCTTGGGCAAGGTACTTAATCCACAATTGCCTCAGTAAATATCCTGCTGTATAAATGGATAACATTGTAAAGAACTGTAACCTGTGGAAGTGGCTCTGGGTAAGAGTGTCTGCTAAAGAATGTAATAAAATTAAAGTTAAACACATCTGAGCACACAGGTTTTTCAATGACATTGAATATTTTGGTTGTATTGTACATTTTTACATTAATTGCTAGCAGGAACTTCACCTTGTGAATATGATGAAAAAATGTTATATACAAATGTTATGTTTAATTGATTTTACTACCACTAAAGACAGCTAAGTGCTCAGTAAGCATCAGAGTTGCTGCACCTTGATTTCATTGGTTCCCTCCTGCGGTTCAGCTCAGCAGTGTTCTGCACACCTGCCTGCAGGGCTGTATGATGCCAGAGGGTCTCTGGGATGCAGGAGGACCTGCTGTCTGTGGGAGGAGGGGGAGCAGCTGACTGACTGTACATATGGATCACATGTAAGAACAGAAACACCAAAACAACCATCTACAGATAAACACACGGAACAGGGGGCAGGGAGGTAGCTTTTTTCCAATAACTGTCTATTTTCTAACAGTTTCTAGCAGTATTTTATTTATGTTTCTAACACAGATGAGTCTGCCCAGCTAGCACCTGCAGCTCTGCTGTTCTAATATCTAATCAGTGCAATATTACTGTGACAGTGATGTTAAGTGACAGCAGCTAACAGCCTTTTCCTCACTGATCTAATTGCTCCCGCTGACTGCTGGCCCGTGCAGTCATTCGCTCAGACAGCTCGGCTTGCGTCATCACTGAACATCTTGCCCTGGCAAGGAGCTACAAAATGATTTTGTTAACATGGTCTGCTCGTTAACATGGTCTGCTCATTAATAGTTATGCCTAACAGGAATAAAAACAACAATAATTAAACCTATCTGCATATATCATTGCCTTCAAAACCGTGAAAAAAACAATGCATTTATCTGGAATGTTCCTTTATATTTTTAATGACTAAATCTGTTCTAAACAGCTGAAAAAGCTTTTTAACAATAACTGTTTATATATCAATAGTAATACAAAATCTTCTGATTTATTATTACATGACAGAATTAGGTACAGATAAAAGGGAGAGACAGTGACATTAGTGACATGCTTTATTCCTAAATGCAGTAAAAGGCAGATCTGACAGGTCATTCTGTACCGAGTGCCATCATTCAGTCTTTAGACTTTATTTAAATTTTTTTGAATGTTTATGACACGCTTATGAATGAGCCACATGCCTGAAACACAGTAAGAATCTAATTTCTTTTCTGCCAGTGTATGTGATGTAAGTTGTATTGCTTGAAACTGTGAGGAGTGCACAATATGAGACAAACAGAAAGAGAGCTCAGTGTAAACAGCATTTTTTCAGGCTAGAGACGACGCATTGTGTGATTGATACACGCTGAAGCTGGCTGGTTTGATGTTGCATTGCTCTCCATGGGGCGAAACTCAGATTCTCACTCAGCTTGTCATGTTGCAATGGCCCCTCAATCTTTCGCCCAGATGAGACAGAAAATTCTGCTCAAATTGTAAACTTCTTTTTACATCAAATCAATCTCCCCCTTGACTTTTGAAGTGAGTTGCATTGTTTTTTCTAAATTTTTTTGTTTTCAGAGATCAGCTGGTTCCCTCTGAAGCTGTATGCATTTTAGAATGCAACCTAACCCCTGCCGCCCCCACGCCGCTCCCCAAAAACCTGCTGTTGGCTCTCTCACATGTTTCTACTGTCTGCTCTGAGGCAGGACCTTACCAGCATAATCTTAAAGATGACTTGGTCATTTTTACTGAGTAATGTACTGTGAACCAGCAAAAACGAATGATTCAATTATCCAGGTGATTGTGATGCTAATCTGTCACCAGATACTAATTCTGATGGTTTTTTAATATGATGATGCCAAATTTTTATTTTATTTTGCCAACAATTTGATCTTTCAGTTGTGAGAATCTGGAGAATTAGGGTGAAGCTGGATGCTGGTGTCAGACAGACAGTCTCTGTGGGGTGCGCTGGCAGCAGAGGCAGGTCTGTCTGGATAAAAGCTGGCATTTTGGTGGGCATTCTGCTGGAGAGACTGCATCACAGCAGAGACACAGACACGTCTGTGCGTGCGGAGCAGCAGTGAGGTGCAGCTCCAGTCTTCCGGAGGAGACGGCGGTGCTGACACGCCCCTGAGTCCCTGTGTCTGCACTTTGATCAGACTGACACTGCGGAGCAGAGTGTCTGCAAAACAGCAGCCGCCTCCCCCCCCGAGCCCCCACCTGACCCAGTTCTCATTCACTCCCACTGTGCAGTGTCTGCATGTCTGTGCAGTGTCTGCATGTCTGTGCAGTGTCTGTGTGCAGTGTCTGTATGCAGTGTCTGTGTGTCTGTGCAGTGTCTGCATGTCTGTGCAGTGTCTGTGTGCAGTGTCTGTATGCAGTGTCTGCATGTCTGTGCAGTGTCTGTGTGCAGTGTCTGCATGTCTGTGCAGTGTCTGTGTGCAGTGTCTGCATGTCTGTGCAGTGTCTGTATGCAGTGTCTGTGAGTCTGTGCAGTGTCTGCATGTCTGTGCAGTGTCTGTATGTCTGTGCAGTGTCTGTCTGCATGTCTGTGCAGTGTCTGTGTGCAGTGTCTGCATGTCTGTGCAGTGTCTGTGTGCAGTGTCTGTATGCAGTGTCTGTGTGCAGTGTCTGCATGTCTGTGCAGTGTCTGTGTGCAGTGTCTGTATGCAGTGTCTGTGAGTCTGTGCAGTGTCTGCATGTCTGTGCAGTGTCTGTATGTCTGTGCAGTGTCTGCATGTCTGTGCAGTGTCTGTGAGTCTGTGCAGTGTCTGCATGTCTGTGCAGTGCCTGTGTGCAGTGTCTGTATGCAGTGTCTGTGAGTCTGTGCAGTGTCTGTGTGCAGTGTCTGTGTGCAGTGTCTGTATGTCTGTGCAGTGTCTGTGTGCAGTGTCTGCATGTCTGTGCAGTGTCTGTATGTCTGTGCAGTGTCTGTGTGGGTGTCTGTGTGGGTGCAGTTGTTTTGTCTGTGCAGTGTCTGCGTGTCTGTGTGTCTGTGTGTTTCTCTGAATCCAGTGCAGCACCTGCAGTCCTCAGTATTACCTCAGTGCCACGCTGCACCTGTAGCTCAGGTTTTCAGCGCACCTGCAATGGCAAAAGTGTTCATTTCATATAAGCTCCTCATCCCCTCCCTCCCCTTCCTCCTCCCTAATCTTCTACACTTTCAGCGGAGGACTCTCCCTCATTTTGCTGGAAGTGCAGGACAATCCCCTCCTCTTACCGCTTTTCCTGAACCTTCCACTGGACTGAGCTCCTCCTGTCCTTTCCTTTATGAACAAAAACTCATTTTCATATTGGTAGGGATATGAAACTACTATAAAGAATCCTTTGAGGCTAAAGATAAGTGAATATAAGAGGTATTACTATTATTGTTATTATTATTAATATACAATGTAACCATTAAACACAGTAAAGTGTGTGTGTGTGTGTGTGTGTATGTGTGCATATATGTGCATACAATGTGTGTGTATATCTGTGTATGTGAGTGTGTATGTGTGTGCATGCTTGCACTGAAACAATCCGAAGAAAAAATAAAAAACCTGTCAGAGCCCCAGGGCCAGCAACAAGAGCATCAGCAGTTATACCTCCCTCACCCCCAGGGGGCGCCAGCTCCAGTGATGACTTTCCCATTAATATCATCCTTTGGGGCACATCTGTGCCGACCGTGTTTATATGCCTGCAAAAGCAGATTTCTTACAGGAAGTTATGAAAATAATGTTCAGTGTAGTTGCAATGTCTGTTCTGGTGACCAGCCTGTCTGCAGTGAGTATGGAGTGCTGCCCAGTGTCTCCGGCTCCGGGTCTGAGCTGGTTTACATTATTTCCCCACGGTTGCAGCACAGAATACTGGACTTGTTGCCAGATATTTTGCAGAAAAGCGTGAGTCTGAGGTGTGAGAGGAGGAGAAAATCAGTGGAATCCAGCAGAGGAAAAACATGACAGCGAAAGACATTACACCTGACAAAACCACAATGGATTGTTTTCTGAGCGCATCAAATTCCTGGCATATGAAACTACATAAAAATATTCTGCTTCAGTTGTGGGTTTTGCTTTCATCAGATGAGATCAAGGTGCAGCTGTCATGACAGGAGGAGACATGAGATCCAGGGCATCACTGGTCTGCCGTGAAAATGTTTTGTTGAAAGAGCATTGAACTGATACACACCTAACTAGTTTTGCTAAAACTATTCTTAACCAATTCAAACCGGACAGAATCTGTGGGCACTGCGCTAAACCAGTCCACATCAAACCGGTTCTGCTCAATAGGCACTGGGACGGTCCACACTAAACAGGATCTTCTGAAACTGTGCTGTACTGGTCTGCTCTGAACTACTTCTGCTGAAACCATATTACTGAACCTGTACACATGCTGGTGATCAGAGAGAAGACTGCCAGCACACTCCTGTGAGAGACATGATTCCCTCCTTCCTGTGCAGGAGCTGGGTAGGACCCTGCAGTCCCCAGCCTACAGCACTGAGGGTGCTTTCACACTAGAGCTTCTGGTGCGGACCCGAGTCCGCTTGAGCTGTTAGTTCGGTACGTTTTATTGACGTGAAAGCTGTTTTCTGAACTTGGGTGCGCACCAAGGGACCGTACCTGAGTCCTCCAGAAAACGGGGGTCTGGGGTACGGTTCACCTGAACTCCAGCGCGGTGCTCATTTGGTGTGAAAGCTATCCAATCTAAAACCAGGAAGTAAACGCTACTGATGATGTGTAATTTGTTTGAGGGTCACACAGTCATGAGTGGGAAAGACAGCTATGTGGCAATTCACACTTGTTTGGGAAATACTTGCAGGTAGCCACGCTGTTCACTCACCCTGAGGGTATGCGTGTATGCTCTGCAAGCAAAGCTGCAAATTCATTTCGCATTGCCGCCTGTCTCTGCAAAAACCTCCTTATCCGAGCAGCTCGCATCACTCTCAGACAGCGGGACGCATTTATGGCACAGTGAAAATGCCGAACACGGTTATTTTGGTGCTGACACCATGTTAACAAAAAGATGAATAAGAAAACAAATATAGTGTGGCTTTCCATTTTGCCTCCCTTTTGTGTTGTTGCCTAGTGACATTGGTAAATAAAAGCTGCACGTTCCTTACGTGTTGGACCAGTGTTCGCAACCAAAAAATGTAATGTGAAAGGAGACCAGCGGGGGCAGGGGGAGGGGAGAATAATCGCACTCGAGTTCGGAGCAGCAAAACGGACCAAGTGTGAAAACAGCTGAGAGGCCTGGAGCCAATCTCACTGCACATTTTAGAAAAAAGCAGCAGAAACACAGCAGTGTTTTTACCTACAGGAGTGAGCGAGTGTGTGCATGTGTGTGAGTGTGTACAGGAGTGAGCAAGTATGTGCATGGTGTCAGCTGTAGGGGTGTGGGAGGTGGTCGGTGCTCTGGAAGCCTTTTGCTCTCATTACCCATCAGGCTTCATCCAGACTGATGATCAGAGCCACCGAACAGCACCAGAGTGTGGAACAGGCCTGCTGGGACAGGACAGAGGCCAGGACAGGGGACAGGACAGGAGACAGGGGACAGGAGAGGGGACAGGGGACAGGAGAGGGGACAGGAGACAGGACAGGGGACAGGGGCCAGGACAGGGGACAGGGGACAGGGGACAGCCCCCCCGTCTGTTAGCCTGTGTGAGTGTTAAACAGCCTCACACACCCTTTGACAGGGGATGAGCCAGCTGAGACTGGAATGAGAAAAAAATACTGAATATAGCTTTTTAATGGTGTTAACATTATCTCTCTGTCAGGGCTGACAAAAATATGTGACATCTCATTTATTGCTAAAGTTATAATAATAAAATGGGTTTGACACATTACCAGGGTTTCTCCTTGTTTGATCTGGTCTGATCCGGTCTGGTCCAGTCTGGGTCTGTGCAGGAAGTGAGGTCATACCTGCAGATGGCCAGTGAGGGGAGCCACATCCCGCCCTCTTGCTGGCTGGGTTGGGGCCAGCAGTTTGGGGGAGTGTAGGTTGTCTGGAATCCTGCCTGGTGTGAGACCGAGAGTGGAAGAGATTTAACCTTCTCTCTCAAGGAATAACATTTATCAACAGAGGCAGACGAACAAGGCCACAAGGTCCGGCAGATATACAGCATGCATGACCACCCCACAGGACACGCATTATTTACGGTATGATGTAGCTGGATGAACCGCAGAAAGAGGTCGTCTCTGAGTGACTTCTGCTGCATGTTGTAGTTTTGTCCGCTTTTGTATTTTTTGAAACCAGTTTTGTTTTCCTTTCACACTGATATGACTTAAACTATTTCATCAACGGCTCGGGGAGGGGAGGCAGGAAGCAGCACAGAGGTTTGTGGGGGGGGAGAGTGGGAGCTGGCAGAGGGGGAAGGAGGTGGAGAGGAGGACACAGGGAGATTCTGTGGACGCTGGAGTTTGTTTGATGATTTGAGTGCTTTCCAGGACGCGCCGCTGTAGGGCTCTCAGGATTAATGGGATGTGCAGATGTGTCTGAGGGGTCCAGCTGTGCTAGGATGACGATCTAATTCCACTCAGTGCTGCTCACAGTGCAGCTCCTTCCCCTCCTCATTCTGTGTGTCTCTCTCACTGACATCTAAAGGACCGGCCAGGGCCGTCCCGACAGATGCCTGACCGAAATGACAGAACTGTGGGAGACATGGTGGTCATCAAACAGTCATCAGACTGGACTGACAGGCAGTTCTGACTGCGTTTGCTTCCCTCTCAGCGTGGTACGTGTGCCACATTTGATAAGTACAGCCACTGCAGCCACTCCCCAACACTGTCGCACAGGCTTTGACCTTTGACCCTGAGCCTGACAGCCTGCAGACAGACAGGCGAGGGGTGTGTGACTGCAGTGTGGGGGAGGGTGAGGCTGGGGGGAGACGGGGAATCAAACAAAACAAATACGCTCAAAAGCAAAGGAGCATCAGCAGGAAAAATGCCAGCAGCTGCAATGCAGAGTATTACAGGCTCTGGACTAAATATTAGCGCGCTGCATGTGTGTGTTTATATAACCATCTGGTTTTATAGGAAGCCACACATGCTGGCTTCCCTCATGGCTAGATGATCATTTCAGCTGCAAAGCTGGACTCCTGGAGCACCTCTTTAATGTGTCCATCAGTGTGTGCTAATTATGTCTGACTTCCTTCTGTCATTTCAGAATGCTTCAGCGAGATGATATATTCATTCCAAATATTTTTAAAGCTAATTGAGCATGAAGTGTGTGATTGGGAGGGAGAGGTGGTGTTATCTGATGTCCTGATTCTCTCTAATGTTCTGTAAATCCTCTCCAGGACCTGCCCTACATGCACAGACCACTCTCAGGTCAATCCGTCATCCCTCTGCCACAGGAAATAAGCCCTCTGAGACTCCCAGCATGCTCTCTGTGACACAGGCCAGAGTAATGATTCATAACCTACAGCTGGGACTTCAAAAAAAAAAAGAAGAAAAACAAAAACAAGGCGAAAATAAGAGAATGGCCTTAAGCACACTCCCAGTGAGGAGGCTCCGCTCTATTACTGTGTTCATGACAAGGTGGAATTGAAAGACTGGGAGAGTCTGAAACCAAGGGACTCCAGGACTGAGGCACTCTGAGACTGAGAACCTGTGGGACTGAGCAGTTCTGAGGCCAGGTATCTCTGAGACTGAGAGACTGTGGGATGGAAGGACTGCAGGACTGAGTGACTCTGTGAGACTGGCAGACGTGCTGAAACACAGATATGACAAACGGAGCTCACAGTCTCCCCCCATCGCATGACACCGCGGGTGGAGTGACGGGCCTCGTCTGTCCTCAGAAGCGGAATGCTCACACTGAGAGATGCAGCAGAACAGCGCCTGCCAAGCGCTCCATCTCACAGCGTCTTACAGTCCACCGCGTATTCATAACAACATCAAAGAGTCGCTATAAATCAGCTGATCAAATACATATATATGTGTATTTCAGGATTTTCCATTTTCTGCATTTACTATTTTAGATATGAGAGGATACTTTCAACATTTTCTCTAAAAACATGTGTTTGAGTTCATTTTTTGCTCCTTTTTCTTTTTTCCCAGATGTAATATTTCCCATAAAAGTAAAGTTAAAAAAACATCAGTGTTATTTCAGGGTGCTGTAAGCTGATCTCTCTCTGACAGACCTCAGCCTCCGGTACACTCAGCCCACAGATACAGCAGTCGTGACATGTATACAGATGGACTTCCTCGCCTGGACTGTAAGGATAACGCCAGTGTAATGCAGGACCGTCCACCTGGAAGCTGGTCATGACCTTTGACCTCTGTGGGTGAGGTTACCGTAGGGCTGGGCTGTGTGCCCTCAGCGGGGGCTGTTTGAGGCTCTCTCTCCCTCTCCCACTCTCTCTCTCCCTCTCCCTCTCTTTCTCCTCTCTCTCTCTCTCTCTCTCTCTCTCTCTCCCTCTCTCCTCTCTCTCCCTCTCCTTCTCCCTCTCCCTCTCTCCCTCACTCTCCCTCTCCCTCTCCCTCTCTCTCTCTCTCTCTCACTCTCCTCTCTCCTCTCCTCTCTCTCTCTCTCTCTCTCTCTCTCCCTCTCCCTCTCTCTCTCTCTCTCTCTCTCTCTCTCACTCTCTCCCTCTATGTCCCTCTCCCTCTCTCTGCGCATGCTAATGTCTCTAACAGAAGCCCTTCAGAGCGGTTTATCTGGCAGCGCTCCGGTCTGAGGGCCCCACCTGACAGCACCAATTACACGCAGGGAAACACGCTGCTGGCTGTGACATCACACAGCGCCTGACCCCGCCCACCAGAGCGGGGTGGAAAACTCCACCGAGGCATCGTGTGTGCCTCTCCTCTGAACGCCAAAATCGCAGAGACTGTGAGCATGTCCTTACCTGGGGAAGCAGAGGTGACTGCAGTTAGAATTCCTCCCATAATTCCACACGGCATCCTGGCTTCCACTGCACTTCCTGTGAGAATAAGAAGCTCACTGCATTGCTGGAGTTTATTCAAACTCATTTTGTCAGTTTTATTGATGCAAGCTATAAAAGCTCTTCAAAAGGTAATTCATCATATTGACAATTTATTACAAGTTTGATATGGTATTTCATAGCAGAAATTACTTGCCTACTAGACACTTCAGCTGAAAGCAAGCGAAGAGTGGATGAAAGGAGCATGCTCTTTTCCCAGTCTGGTCCAAACCGCCTCTCAATGACGTCCTGCAATATCAGGAAGTGACACGGTGCCAGGGCTCTTACCCGGGTTTAAATGGCCTTTTCTGGAGATCTGCAATGAGATAAAAACATCTGGGGAGGGTTAAGAACTGACAGGCTGGGGAATTTGAGGCTTCCTCATCTGACCCGAGGGTGTGGAGGTGTGGTATGCTGGGTACTGTACAACTGTCAGTCATCCCATAATATGTTTGAGAAACACACTGCAACGGTAGAGTCAAGACAGGGTGCTGCTGTGCTCATTCATTTGACTGATGTTGTCACGGCAATGTCTGACACACAAAGCTAATTAACATCTTTGGTTGTCTTTTGAATCATCACCCCAGGATGAATCCATAAATCCTTTGTTAATGTACAGTGTGCCTTTCAGACAGCTGTATTATCTTCCTTTTTGGAAATATTTCTGTCAAAATGTGGGTGTTTGCAATTTTTTAGAGGTAGAGGTAAATTAGATTTACAGTCACAGCACTATTATCACAATATTATGATAGCCAATTTAAAAATAGCATTATAATATCACACCCCTGATGTCTTTCAGCTCTTCATTTCTTTAATGTATCACAGCAGGCCTGGCATTTCTGAGATAAATGGGTGTGGCAGAATGGTGTATGACTTCTCAAACAAACACCTGGGTGTGAGCTGATACACTGCCTCTCCCGCAGGGGGCGCTGTGAGCAGAGCCCACTGAAAGACCCTTATACTCACAGCCAGCAGAGTAAGAGGCTGCTGGAGGGAGGACAGGAACGGATGAGAATGTGGACTCAGCGGAACCTGGACCCGCCCGGACTGGACCCACTATGCAGAGGACAGCAGCAGAATCTCTCGTCCCGGAGTTTGTCGGTCCGGTTTGACTGATGTGATCTTTTTTACTCCTCTTGCTGCTCCTGTCCTTGCGCTGTTGCCATGTTTGTATGTAGATGGTCCTGAAACGGGGTGTTTTGTTCGCTGTCAGAGAGCATGCGGTGCAGTGGCAGCGGCTCTGACTCTAATGGGGGATAATTGGGGCAGAGCGAGGGGCCTGGGGACACACAGCTGCTCCCACGGCAGCGACGGGACAGCCCCGGGACCGGCTGCACCCCGCGTTCCCCACCGCGCACACACAGCAATCCAGGCAATTTACTTCAACACCGCGTTACCTTCACTTACTGTCCGGGGACCGAGGACTCGCTCCCTCACTCAGCTGGACACTCCGGTATGGCGCTGACTCCTGGCTCGGGAGTTTGCGTTGTCTTTGCAGAAGCTTCTGGAGGCTTCAGCCCGGAGCTGCAGTGAGAAGGTTGTTGTGCCTTTAGGAGATATCGTGTTTGTGTTAAAAACAATATTGATTCCATCACTTCTGGAGTCAGTATGGAGTGTAAGGAACAGCCTACAACCTCTCAAAAGCTGCCACGGGTTTTTCAGCGCTCAGAGACTCTCTCTACAGCTCTGTGACTCAGCACTCCCTCCATGCTGTGACTCTCCATCCTCTGCCCTGCTGTGACTCAGCACTCTCAGACTCTGCCCACTGCTTATGCGATAACATGCCTCATTTAACTGAAGGCACTGCCGTTATTCCTGATTGTTTTTTTCTGTGCGAGGATTGCAGGTGCAGACTCTGATAATGTACCAGTACCAAGCAGCCAAAGAAGTGATAGGAGACCCACACTGATCACAGTAAGGTCATAATGTGCAACCAAGAAGGAGGGAGCACACAGACAGACAAACAAAGTGAAAAATACAACTAAAGTAATAAATGCAAAAACAACAAAATATGAAAAACTAAGAAAAACATAAATGCCAACCAAGCTGTTGAGCCAACTACAAGTCTCTGTCAAACAGCAAACACTGTTAAACTACAAACGCTGTTAAACTACAAGGCTCTGTCAAACTACAAACACTAAAGCCAGTAGCACTACGAGTGGTAGGCCTCCAGTAAAAGCCCTGAACATTCTGGCATCTAATCACATGCAGTCCAATAACACAGCGCAATACAGAGCTGTGTGCAGCTGGGCTAAAACTCTGCCACACTTCTGTACCAAGAGTGTGCAGGCAAGCATCATCAGAGAGAGGTCACGCTGACGACAGAAGTCCCTGGGAGAAAAGAAAAAGTTAACATTTTCACTGAGGCGGGTAATGGTTAGATTCCCCTAATTACCCTTTACCAGATTTTACACTGTTATGAGGAGGATTATTTTAGGATGCCCATGGCCATGTCTGTTCTGCTTTTCTTGTGAAGAAATAAGTAAAACTGCAATAGCTCCCAGCCAGCCTGCCTGCCCTGCCTGCAAGAGATGCACACAGGCCACACTCATTTCAGCGAAAACCGGCAGCTCTTAAGCTGAAAGAGACAAGCTGAATGCCAGTTCAATGCTACATCCAAAATATTACAGGGATACACCTGAGATAGTAGCTAACCAACTAGCAAAATGTTAGCAATTGTTAGTTAGCTGTTTTAGTGCTGCTATGTTTCCATTATTATTACCTCTTCAGTTTTTGGTTTGGTTTAAATAATCATGCTATGTGCTGGTTAACATTCTGGCTAAGTTTGCTATCGATAGCTTGTACAGTGACAGACTGACAAACACTTCATAATTGTAAACAAGACTCATTAAAAAACATTTTATTGGCTGTTGTGCAAATTGTCCCTGATTGGATTAAAAAGCATGTATTGTTTCTGATTATATTAAATACCTGAAGTTCTATTACCTTAATGCTGCTAATAGACATAAACCATAATCTTTCTTATTACTCAAAAGCTTGAAAGTGGCCAGGGGCAAAAATCTTTTGCCCCCCCCCCAATATTCTGGCTAAATGCATTGACTGACTTTTTTTTCGTCAAAAAAAAACTAAAAAAAACCATCAGTAGGCTGAAAGCTTCAGACATTTTGTGGTGGTCACTATTGTGGTGACTAAAGGAACATAAAACATTACAATATTTGTGGATTTTGGAAAAAAAATACTACCACTAACCATCTAACATTGAATTGCATTGCTTATGTCAATATACTACTAACATCATGAAGTGGTGCCGTAGCCATGAGTGTTTTTCAGATCCTAGCGATGCCCCTGGTCAACACAGCGAGAGACATTCTCATTTATAAAGCAGCCTACGGCATTAAGTCAGCTTTGGGAGGGAAAAAGTTGGCTTTGTTGGGTGTGTTTAAATTAAAATTAACCTACTGTATGTAGCTCCCTATGGGCCTATTAACAAGGTTAGAAAAACTAAAAGCTCAACCTACAGAGGGCCCCCTCCTGTATGAAGGCATGTTCCACGCACAGAGATTTGGAATGCTCCTGAATCATATTCATCACATGTGTACAAGAACACAGGCAGATAAATATGAAAGTCATGCTATGGGGCATTATGAGTACTGTACATCCCTCCAAGCCCTCTGACAAACAATGTGGTGAACTCTGCATTGATAAAATGAACTCCACTCTATTGCAGAATACCTTCTTTTCTTTTGCAGTTGCTGCCTTATTTAGAGCTAAATTGTTTCTGTGGCTAACTAATTAATTTGAGAACAAAGGTCCCAAAAGGCAGCAATTAATGATAAAGCTGTTAGACTCGTTAGACCCGTTAGTGATGGTGGCCCTGGGTTGGAGGCCGTGACTCTGGGAGCTGCTGTCTGTTCTGATGAGGCAGCCAGCGGAGCAGAAGAGGCCAGGCTGTGTGTGTCTCTGCGTGTGTGTGGGGTGAGCATCTTTGTTTGCATGCAGGGCTTTAGACACCCTATTGATTAAAATACATCAATCAACTTTCCACATCACTCTTACAGATACCAGACGGCTGTACGTGAAATTCGGGAGGAAAGTCCAGACCGTTTGGTTTCCGGTGCTTGAGTGTCTCATGGCATCAGATCCATCAGAGGGCAGGATTAAAAGGAAGACTCCAGCACCATCCCTTCCAGCAGTAACTCAGATCTGAGCCTTTTCACAAATAAGCTTCCTCTCTCTGCACAGAACAGCATGAAGTGCAGAGCAGGGTAGACAGCTGAAGTCTGGCTGTTTTACATTACCCATATACTGCTGGATACTGTAAAACTTTGAGAACTTTGGTCATGACTACAACATCAGCAAGTTGTTCCAGCTGGGTTTGGAACCCATGACCTTTTGGTTGCAGTAGCAGGTCTCTCTGGTTTGGAATATATACACTTATGCATGCAATAATATATGCTCTGAAGACAAAAACATATTAATGAACATCAAAATATAAAATCCAAACATGAGAAATACATGATGTTATGTGCATCAATATATGAGATATCTATATCTAAATCATTATTGCTTTCCTATGTGTAATATTAAAATAAATCAATTAAAATTAAAAGAAATACAATGTGTCATTTCTTACTATATATTATTTATAATCTGAATACAAGTACATGTATGAAACAGAAAATAAAAGTACATTTCAGATGCTATCAATGCACTGCACTGTTGCTGAGGTCATGGACCAGAGGTGATACACACAGATGAAAGCTAACAATGACCTGGGCCTCTGCACTGACCAGCTCCACACTGAGCTCCTGTTAGAGTCTGAAGCAGTGAGTCTGCATGGGACTGCCGGCCTGTGAGGAACACTGCCTCTCAGTGTGACATCTGCTGGATAGAGACTTTATCTCATCATTATTTTATAAAAGGACAGTACTAACTTTTTATCCCATTGGTTTGCAGTTTAAAAGTTTCGATGTGTTTATTAAATTCAACCTTCCTGCTTGTGGTTCATTACACTCACATTTCAAATACATTATCAACTCACTGTGCACTGAAAGAGCAATCGCTTTCTGCACCATTGCATTGATACTGACATTAGAGGTCTGGTTATTTATATTGTCTTAATATTAGCATCTGGAAAAGTAATTTGTTTATTTGCTCTTTTTAGTAATTTTAAGCTCCATTTCTGACAGTTGTTCCTGACATTTTCCTTTAGCAAAAATGTTGTCTGTGCACATTTTATTATCTGGACATAAAAGGAAACAGACTCACATGGCTTTAAAATTTATTTCTGCTCTGCTCAGAATTTTCTGTCCTGCCCATTTGAAAATTTTCACTCAACAATAGGCCCAAAACTATTGAAAAGAAGCACTACTGGGCCAGGCCAAGTCAAGATTAACAACTATATAAAAAAAAAACTTTCCAGAGCAACATGGTGCAATATATATAGTGAGAAAGGGATAGTTTCTGGAACATCATTATGTTTGTAACTGGATACTATCAAAAGTTATGCTGGATCAAACATGTTTGGTAACCCCATTTTGTTATTTCTTATGAAAAAGTATCCACCTTACAAACTGGGTATTATACATAATATAATATATAAAATTAAGCATATTAAATGTGTATTTTAATTTACAGTAAAGATTTTTTAGTATTTTGGACGCCACACATCTTTGCATTTCATACACATTGGTTACCGATAATTGAGTTACAAATGTTCTTGACATAAGAATGTAGATATTAAGTAGATTAATGTAAATATTTTAATATTTTTGGGTTCAGCAATGTTTTCATATGTTATGCAAGATATAATTGATTTCACTTTATGATATCTAATGATAAAGATAATGAAAAAAGGTTTTTATTCTGCCACAGTCAACTGAAACCAAGTCTTACAGACAGAAAGAGGCTCTTTTTAAACAACGTTTTCACAAAGACAAACAGAAAAGCACCCAGCTTTGTACTGCGGTCTTTGAGCATGTGCACACACCTCTGTGTGTTGGACAGGGACTCAGAGGTTAGGGAATCAGGCCATAGGATGCATGCGCTCTTGTGCATAACCCATCCTCATGGCTGCTCACTGCTGGAGACACTGCATGGCCTTAGCGCTGTGTCTGTGTGTGCGTGTGTGTGTGTGTGTGTGTGTGTGTCTGTGTGTTTTGAATGATGGGAGACAGGAGCCCTTCAGGAACATCCTGTCTGGCTGGCACTCATATCAGATACTGTTTACAAAAGCCCAGTGACAGCAGATGGCCAGATATACAACTAAATAAAAAAGTGACACTTTGCTTTTGTATTTATATATCCACTATAATATAATAACAGAAGCAGGCTGAATAGTGAGTGAAATACTCCTAAAATAGATTTGAATTGTCAAAATAGTTTGATAGCTAATTTTGAAATGTATGCCCTAACATTGATTATTCAGGAATTCTCACACACATACACCTCATTTCCTGCATTGTTGGCTCCTTTGTGACTCTGTGAAATGTGTTTAATCTTAGAATCACTAAATTACTGCAGAAATACTGAACCAATGGTCACTTTATTCAAATACGCTACTCTGCACATTTGTAACTGTGTTACCAGAAGTCCCTTTGGATCATCAGTATTATCATGATGAAATAATTTATCAAATGGTACCAAAATGGTGTTTATACATTTAAATTTATCTAAATTCATCTAAATTTATTATCAGGTGATATTTCAACTTGACAGGTTGTCACAAAAGAACCCTGTGTGATGCAGGTTTGTGTGTAAATACCTCCAAAATGGATGTTAATGACTGTAACTCTATTACCAAGCACTAAGAGCAAATTTTCCCATGAAAAATATATTTATTACCAGTCATTATAAAATGAAAGTACTAACAAACACCAGCAGACACACATAAAGCATTCAGGTTTGTCTCTGTTTGTAAAAGGTTAAGGCCATTGTTCTAGCGGGAGTGTTGCTGTGTTATGGCCTTGCCCTGCTGCAATGCCACAGCATCACCCCTGAAACACAGAGAGGCTGAAGGAATCCAGGCTCCAGCTCAAGGCTGGTTTATGAGGGCAACACCTTTCTCTATAAATGCAAACTGTTTCTCTATCAGATTTTTATGAAATGAAAAGTGTTGTGAGAGTAATCAGCAGATTACTGTAAGATTATTTTTATACCTGATGACATTGAAGTGAATTGAATTCCACTCTCTTTCACATTAACTGCAACACATTTGCTTATTTTTAAATACTTTTTATTATGTATTAGATTTGAATACAACTTTATAACAAAATATTTTTGAAAACTGAGTCTTAATGAATATTAAAATACTGAAAAACAGCTGAGATGAAAAGCAGCAAACTCCATGGAGACGTGGTGTGTGACTGAGTTTAGTTTGACGAGGTGAGTTTGGGACACTGCACGCTTTAACACAAGCATGAAGCAGCCCCTTGACTTTTCAAATGGCGTAAACAAAACATTTAAGCATTTATTTTGGAGACAAATTGATGCAAATCATTCAGATTTATGAGCAAAGTGAGAATTTCCCTTTATGCAGATTCCCTGTGTTTAGCTCTTTATGCTAATTGTCGCTCGTCAGCCTGTGTGTCTGTGCGATGGGGTGAATGCTCTGGCCCCGGGTTAATACTGATTGTTTGGGCTCGAGCTGATGAGGGAACATTAGGAACAGGTGTGCTGGCCCACTGGAGCAGACAGTCAGAGCAGTGAGATAAACTGCTGAGACTTTAATGTGTCAGGAAATGTTTAAATGAACTATTGCAAGAGGCTTTTAAAACAAACTTTTAGATTTTACCTAGCTTGATCTGTTTCTCAGCTTTTTAGTTAAGAAAGTGACAATTTTCTCACAAGGAGACAAGGAGGGTTTTTTCACATTTGCTGCAAGCTCTCAGGGTAATTATGGAAGAGAAAGAAAGTGATTCTGAAATGGAGGGAAAAGAGGCTGTCAGTAGAATGTGAAGCTGCCGGATAAAAGAGCGAGTAGGAAGAAATGACAGAATTAATCAGAGCAGCAGAACGGCTAACACTGCCGCGATGCAGGGACTGAAACAGAGCCATGATGGGGACACTGAGCTGCAGGAGAGGTAGAGCAGGCCGAGCAGCTGCAGAATTTAAGGAATGAATGGGGGGAAATGCTTGAACCTTGGCCTCTGAAATGTTCTTGGAAAAGGAGCGATTAAAGAATAAACCTCAAGAAGACATCAGCAAACACCAGAGGAGAAATGTAGTACAGCATGTTCTGAGGAAAAGAGAAGAGTTTAGCAGACAGACCTTATTTTTTCATGTGCCAGTGCAAGGTAGTGTCAGAATGAACTCACACCCCACCACTGCATTCAACAGCCTGAGCAGCATTACAGTTATAGCTGTCATCTGCAGTTATGGAAATGCATTCAGCATTTTAGTTAAAGCTTTGCTGCAAGTCTTTGTGTGATGGCGGATTATGTCCAGCAGGGGGCCACAGGTCTGCTGAGCTCGTGGTCAGAGGCCTGAGGTGGGGTGCTGGCCTCCTCTGTGGGGCCTGGCTCTCCGGCTGAATCATCTGTTAGTCTGCCTGAGATCAGGCATAAACACATCCAAGAGTTCAGGATGAGGAAAAAAGCCCACAGATCTCTCACTCCCTGTCTGGCCCTCTGTTCACTGCTGTGAGAGGCACTCCTGACAGGACGGCCCTCGGGGGAAGTGAGGTCGTCTCTGGAATAGTTATAACCACACCCACAAAGCCTGGTGCTGACAGCAAGGCTGGGGCGGAACGCACCATCACAGGCAGAGTGAACTTTGAAAAAATCACACAGCGAAATCAGCAAAAAGGAGCCAGAAAGCTTGGAAGGATATCAAAGAAAGCCTCCTCCTCTAAAAGGCAGTGGAATGTTGCACATTAAAGCCAAAGATTAAAATATTCCCCCTAAGTTTGCCTGAGCAGTAACAGAGCTAAGCGGTACCCTACTCTACTCTAACTACTGTGTAACAACTGTGTTATTGCTGCTTATCAACATAACCTTCATGCACCAGAAGCTTTGATGTAAGTACACAGGTGATGCGAGTAACCCTGGCCCTCTGCTGACCTCGGCTCCACACCAGGTTAAATGCTCTCACTGAGACCAGCGCTGCACCACTCACTTCATGTGTAGCAACAGTCTCTGCTCTGAGCTACACAGTCCTTATGTAGCTACAGTGCAGTTATATGTAAATCACAGACTGTGTAAACAATGAGCAGATCACAGGTAAAAGCATGTTGAAGAGAGAGTTATGCTGACACAGTAAGTATATTTAACCGGATATGAAGTGGCGGTAACAGCATGGAGCAGCTTTGCCGTTCTCCTTGCCCTGGGTTTAGTAAACTATTATAATAAAGAGAGAGACAGAAGTACACAGGAAAATGCACAGAATGAGGGCTACGCTAGGACAGGAGCAGGCCTCAGAGCTGGCAGCACTGTGGGGTGAGGGCCAATCTCAGCATGCTGGGGTTACAGGCAGGAAGAGGGGGTTCTTACACTCTGAGAGCTGATTGGACACCACCAGACCTTTCACCATTCCTGTCATGACATGACATGTCACTGTTATGGCATGCTTTATCGCTGCTTTTGCTGTACATCTGCTGTAAGCTGATTCTAATCTGACTTTGAGAATCAGAGAGACAGACAGGTACGGCAAACGACAGGGATGGAGAAAGAGAGAGAAAGACAGGGATGGAGAAAGACAGAGACATACACACAGAGGGACAGAGGGAGAGAGACACAGAGAGGGATGACAGAGAGACAGACACACAGAGGGAGAGAGAGACAGAGAGACAGACACACAGAGGGAGAGAGACAGAGACAGACACAGAGGGAGAGAGACAGATGGTATGACACAGCTCAGTAGGATGGCGGTTCAGTCATTGTCCGAGCCCCTGGGCAGAACTTGATCCTTGACAGGTGAGGACAAACAGCAGGTTCTGTCACAATACGTCACAGTAATTGAGGACCAGGTGCTGCCCAAACTGACAGTGATGTTTCAGCGCCTGGATCACAGGGTACAAACCTGTCTCCTGTCTGGTAGGGGCCGCAGAGGGGACACAGAGAGAGGGAGAGATCTGCCTTCAAGAAGAGATCCTCCCTCTCTCACCCCAGTGATTATGCATTATTAATTTCTGACACATAACTCATCCAGATAACCACATTTTTGGCGATGGAGGGCATACAGTGTCAATCTCAGCATTCCTCAGTGAATCAATTAGGACAGGGAACAGGTTAACATATCCCAGCGGTGCCACCTCCAAAAGCACTGCCCTGGATTACCTGGGGCAAGGAAAACTGACAATGGAGCTCAGTTCACAAGGGAATGCAAGAGCACATTCTAATTCTGTACTCTCTCCTCTCACTGCACAGAAAACTAAATGACACAGTCATACGCAATGACTGGAAGGATCGGGTAGCTTATTTTCATAGTGTCTTATGAATAAATTATAAATTTTTCCCATGTCTTTTTATGATTACCATAAGGAAGCACCATGCTATGCTGAAATAGTCATTCTCTCTAATGTAAATTAACACAACTTCTGAAACCCTCTGGCCTGAGGAATGGACAAGCTTTAACTGTAGAACTGAAATGAAAGAAATCTGATGAGGAGAAGATCTGATTCAAATCTGACTGCAAATATTAATATTTATAAAATAATAAATAATATTATATTTAAGGTCAAAAGCAACTTGAAGATGACCTTCATCTATGGATATCTGCAGTACACAAATACATGCATGTGTGAATGCAGTCATCACAGGGCCATTTTGGTAAAGAGGTTTATAACGCTGTGTTTTAATGATGGAGAAGCACACAGTGATGCTGGCGTACTCTGAGACTGCATCTCATACAGGAGGGCTGTCCTGCCCTTTACAAAGGGGTTTTACCATTCATAAACAGCAAGGTAAGTACTCTGATGTCATCCACGCTGAAAGTCTGCGTCCGTCTGCGACCTGACAGCCGAGCGCCTCGTGACGCTCCGGGAGGAAACAGGATGTGAGGTCACGGGGGCGGTCCCAACACCCAGCCCTTCGCTGTGAACATCTTAACAGTTAACATGTTAACACTGTGTGTAACACAGAGTGTTTCCATGGCCTGAGGCTGGTGTATAAACCCATTGCCGGGCCCTGGATTAGCAGCTCCTTGCAGCGCTGCTTTGCAGATGCTCTGGCACAGTGGCTCTCAGACTCTAACGATGGGAAACGGCCCCGTGGTAACGGATCGTTTGAGTGACATGGCAGGGGTGGCTGCGAGAGGCCTCTAAACCATCTGCATCCCTCAGTGTTTCCACTGGCAGGAGCTGCTGCACCCCCCGCGGAGAGCAGCTCTCTTACACACACAGGAAGTGCTTGCATCTTATATTTGGCTCATTTCCTGTGTCTAAGAAAGGAAAACCTGGGTCTCCTTTCTCAATTCTGTGTTGTTCTCAATCCTATTTTTGCATTTTGCTTGTAAAGGAATCACAAAATCATGTAAAAGTTAAAGGTCATTGTTGCGTTCCACTGACCACAAAAAAATTGAATTCAATCTGTCTGTGTTTAGCAAAAATGTTGCGTTTTTAAATTTCTAAAC